>JAPKLW010001841.1:0-44001 GCA_026898455.1 Plectranthus barbatus | reverse complement strand
CACATTTTCCGCTGCCAAGTTATACCCTGATAATCCGGGACCAACAAATATATTAAAACATTTAACCTTCTAGTTTGCTAGATATTGTGGAAATAATTGGTCAATATGGAGATTTGGGTAATGAAAACTAGAAGTCTAATGAAGAGACTAGCTAGTACTACTTACCCTCTAATTAAGTTGAATTCAACTTAGATGCGGTAGTAAAAGTGTGTTAATTTATGATTAATAATAAGTAATGAGTTCGAGATACATTTCAGATATTCGAATATATGAATTTTAAATTAATATATTTTATTTTTATCCTCTACTCGAAATGCAATAATAAAAATATCTTGTCTATAATCAAAAGATCATTAATTCGATATTCCCTATATCTAAGTGTGTGAATTTAAATAAATGCATTTATATTTTTATAAATTTGTTCCACAGCCAAAAATGTAAGCTTGGTAATTACCATTAGGTTTACTGCAAAGCGTGAAGATCAGTCAATGAATATCTTATTTGATATCATATAAAAATATTCATTTAAACATACAAATATCTTTGGAAAATCTCGAACCCAGATTTCTTAATTCTTAGTCACAAACAAAATATTTCTACCACTGTACCCTTAATAAAAGACTTGATACTCACTCTATTGGAATCAAGTAGAAGAGAGAAGAAAATTGTCTATTATTATAAGTTACGATTTTTTTCGAAATCAGATAGAGAATTAAGGTAAAAATTTGTATGAGACATACTCGCAATTTTTCTTAAGACGACTATAAATCTAATCATATATTTCAATTGGATTTTTATCGTGAATAATATATTTTTATTTAGTAAATGATATATTCTTGTAACTTGTGTAATTTAATTCAGATTTAGTCTTTATCAAACAAATAATGTATTTTTCTTCGATAAATGATATATTTTTTTTTCAGTAAATAGTACACTCTCCGTCCCGCATAAATTGTCTACTTTTTATTTTTTGTCCATCCCGTGACATTAGTTTACTTTCCTAAAATAATAAGTTTTTCACACTCATCAATAAAATATTCGCTACTATAATTCATATACCTTTGTTATCATTCTCACTTAAATTAAATGTGACAATTTAAATTGAACGGAGGGAATATATTTTTATTCAACGTATAAAAATTAAAGTGACCAAAGTAGACAGAAATACTTTCTTACCGTAAACGGGTTATCATAAGCTAATTCATATTTCTCTCAAAAATGGCCCAACATAAAGTAGTGGGCTGTAATAATTCTAACCCACCAAGTTAAGAAGCTACAATCTTTTTTGGTGGCCCAATACTTTTGTCAACCCTATTTATTTAATATTTTGGGAAGGTCTTGGGTTAGACAGACCTAAACGATTTAGGCGGGTTTTATCCATTAACCCAAGCCCAAACTCATATAATATACCCTAATTGGGATTAATAAACCCTATTTGGGATGGGTCAACCTATTTGGGTAGGATAAAACCCACCTAAATCGTTTAGTCCTGCCTAACGCAAGTTTTTGCCTAATATTTTTATCCGTCCCGATTATTATTGAGTGTGAAAAAGTTACTCCCTTCATCCCACTTTCTTTTTTCGTTTGTCCCAGCTCAATTGTCTCATTACTAAAAAATATAACTTTTTTACACTCAACAGTAAAATATTAATTTCACTAACTTATTCTACATTCACACTCCTTGATTATTGTGCTCGATCAATGCGGGATAATTAAGCCGGGATGAAAGGAGTACTATTTTTAGAAACAAGACTATTAAATTGAGATGTACGAAAATGGAAAACAAAACTATTAAAATGGGACGGAGGGGTATTAATTTAAAATTATGAAGACCTAATTAAGCTTAATAAAACTCACCCATCTTATCCTTATCATCAAATTAATTTAATTTTGTACTTGCCACATAGTTTTCAAAGAGTTTGGTAGCTGACTTGGAAATTAAAATTGGAGGCTACAAAATGTAGTTATATTCAAGTTGGACTAGCTGAATTTAAGAAGCAACACTAATTAATATTTAACTTCATCTCCAACTTTTCTTAAATAAAATATAAATTGTTACTTATAATATCAACACATTATTTTTAAATCTTATCTTAAATCAAGTATATTATATAAAAATAGGAAAAACTAGTAGTTTTATCCTAAAAATTTTCATTTCAGAGAATCTTATTCTAAATTTTTTCAACCTGAGTTTCTTATCTCGCATTTTTATTTCATTAAGAAATTTTATCCCAATTATTTTCCATCAGTGTATTATCACATATTTTTTATTTTATCCCAAGTTCTTGGGATAAAATGCACTAATGAAATATAGCTGTGAAATAAAAATTTAAAATTTAAAATACTTAGGATAAATTTTTTTTGAAATAAGAATTTTTGGGATAAAAACAGATGTTCTCCCAATAAAAATATATTTTAAAATGATAATTTTAATTTGGTGGGATGAGAAGAATAATTTTGAAATGTGACTCTTTTTGTCAAATGAGATGAAGTCATTATTCGATTTTACTGTTTTACCTTGATTTAAATTATTAGTTTAAAATGAAGAAAAGTATTCTTTGACCATAGTCTCCAATATTCGTACAGCCAAATCAAGAAAAAGAAACCATGTGGTTGAAAGTAATGCTTTTCTTACATTGTAGATAATAGATAGTGAACAAAGTTTGGTTGAGGTTTTCCTTTTTTCTTTTTTAGAAATAAAATAACATTTTTACTCAATGGAAAAATAAATAAATTATTAGCTTGAATAAACCTAGATCTAAAAGTATATACTCCCTTTTTCTCAAAAAAAAAAAAAAAAAAAAAAAAAAAAGTATATACTCCCTCCGTCCCATTTATTTGGTCATGTTTTAACTTGCACGAATGTCAAAACTCATTTATGAATACATTAAGTATTTGAACAATTTATCTGAATTACCCTTATTTAGCAATAACTATTAACTATGTTCAATTTATAAGGGTAAATTTGTAAATACATGTAAAAACAATACTAAATTTAGATAATGGATCATATAAATGGGACACCCCAAAAAGAAAACATGGACCAAATAATAGGGACGTAGGGAGTAATTGATTTTCCATTCTCTTATAGAAACTAGCGAGTCTCAAAATATTTGTTTAAGACATCGAGTTAAATCACTTTGTCTATAATCATCAATTCATGAGTTCGAGGAAGTAAAGGTATTTTGTAATTTAAAAAAATTATCAAAATTCTAAACTAGGTTTGTTTGTTGGTGGGGAGGGAGGGCACACCATCAGCTCTAAAGTAAAAGAAAATCTAAGTAATTATGATTGATTTTGAATAAAATCAATTGGCCATTAGTGGTTGGATGGGTTAATTAAATCAGAGGAGTTATGATTATTTGTGTTAATATTTTTACTTTATTACAATTTACTATAGTATTTTAATTTCATAGTATCAACCAAATAAAATAAAAGATCAAACTGTAAATAGTTTTTTATATCTACTTTCATAGAGAAAATTATGAATTTTACCCAGATATACAAATTAATTTTTAAATTTACCCAACTTCTTTTTTATTAAAAAACATTACCCTATTATTTATTATCGTTAGTTAAGTATACCTTCAATTATTGGTGAAGTTAAAAATACTGTTATATCTTTCATGACATTTAATATAGTGTTTAAAATTGCGGAATTAAGTCCTCAATTCAAAATATATTTATAGACAAAAACTTGCGTTAGGCAGACCTAAACGGTTTAGGCGGGTTTTATCCTACCCAAATGGGTTGACCCATTCCAATTAGGATTTATTAATCCCAATTAAGGTATATTATATGGGTTTGAGCTTGGGTTAATGGATAAAACCCGCCTAAATCGTTTAGGTCTGCCTAACCCAAGACTTTCCCATATTTATATTATACTCGTACTAACTCGTTTACTCTAATTCATCACAATATATATTTTCTGTGTCACTAACACCACCTAGATTACTCCCTAATTCTCGGTTTGAATATATCACCTATGACTCATCATATTTTTAACTCTGTCAGTCACCAAAAGTATTTTTAATTAACAAAAGTAAATATAAGGGTAAAATTTTATGACAAAAACAATGGGGGTAAATTTCCAAATTAACAATATATTAAAGTAAAATTATTAATTTTCTTATATGTATGGTTTTTTTTTGTCAGTAAATATTACATGTATTTTTAGAACTGTAGTGCATTTTAATGATGAACCTAGTGTATTTATATATATATATTGAGAAAGAGGAGGGATCATATAAAAAATTAAAAAAAATTCTATAAGAAAAAAGAATGAATCATATTCATCAGATCTAAAAAAATTAATTGTTGATATTTAATCAAGCAACAATTAAAATGCAATCAAACAACAACTAAATTAAGCACAATCAAACAACATTGTAATCAAGTAACGACCTGAATACAATTTAGCAATGTCGTGAATGCAATCAAACATCTTTCTCACTTTCTCACTTCTCTCTCTATATATATATATACAACAATAAAATAATTACCGAATACAGAAAATTACGCAATTAGTCGAAATTTACTTTTTACCATGTAAAAATAATTAATCCAAAGTTTTAGAAGAGTTTATATGGTAATGAAATACGAAATTCTAATCAATAATACAGTGACACCATCGCCTATATAATTTAAGACTTTGCTTTATGAATGAAAGCGAAATTAAAGAAATTATTTGCCTGTAACGTCACTCTCTATTATTATTTATGCACCATCGTCATACTCTATAATAGATATATACACATACTTATTAAAAGCCCAATCAAGATTTTCCATTTTGATTAATTAATCAACTCTAATCGAACACTCGACTAGTGTCTAACGAGTTTTATAATTTTGATCATAGCATAGTTCTACTACATTTTACGAGCGATATTGTAATTTTTTTAATAAAATAATATATTTTAACTAATATAAAACATTATCGATTCATATTATTATACCTTACTAGCTCCTTACTCACTTATCTCCTAATTATAGTTGATGATATGCAAAATATATTGATTAATTGTATCTTTTTCGTAATTTGTTGAGTCAATATCCAAACTCGTCAACACAGTGTATTGACTTTATTATTTTTGCTATTCATCGAATCATTGTTTCAAACTGACTGAATTAATTATTTTTGTATGATTCAACTGACTTGTTTTCGAGAAGTTATTTGGCCGATTCGATTTGTGCGATATAGTTCAAATATTTAATAATTTGATCGATACTTCACTTTTTAAACCATCAAAATTATACTATATACACCCCTACTAAACACTTTATTACAAGCTATATTAGTATTTGATTTCTTGTAAATTGTCTCGGTTTCTAGATATAAATGATCACATCATTTTGTGTAGGTAATCTATATATCTATATTCAACAACATATTTCAATAATTTACATGATATCTATTTACCTTCCCAAAGATATTACTACATCATCATCATCATCTTTTTTTTAAAAATAGTGTCAAATAAATCTTAAAATCTCATCAAAAAGTTTTGGACCGAATTGATATATATTAAAAATTATAATTGAAACAATTTTATGATTGAACTTTACAAAAGCTAAGCTTGGACCAACATAAAATTAGTTTACATGCATAATAAATAAGTCTTAAAACCTATTCAATTAATAGTCGGCTCAAGATATTAGTTAATTAATTAGTTCATGAGAAATTATCTTATCAAATCAAAATATTCATTGATGATGAGTTTTACTATTTGATTACATAATATATATCGATTAGAAATCTCACAAAATCTATCTAAAAATAAACTCTAACAAGAATTCGAGTTGGTGGCTCCGCCATGAACTCATACCTTCTAACAATATTCTTAAACTTTTATGAACGACATTTTTAATGGAGACAAAACCTAAATATAGTTATGTACAAGGAAAAAAAAGTATTATCTTAAATAATAACACAATTTTTTTTTCTTTTCGAAAACTACATAAAGCTTAAGTTTGATTAATTTAATAAATAAATAAGTTTGAACAAACTTTCATTAAGTCGAGACGATTACAGTCCTTTGTCTTAGATATTTTATGCCTCCTGTTACATCTTTCTATCATACTTTTATAGTTTATACGTACATTGATATTATTTTCTAATACATATTTTATTTTTATTACACTTTATAATTTTTATTTTAATGTACAATCATTAAGTATGATTGATTGTTCTCAATAAAAGTATATAATAATTATTGATACATAAAGTTCATCAAATTTGAAAGACAATATATAACCAAATTGGAATAATAAATCCTATTAAATGAATCGAAGATGTAAAATAAATATATTAAATAAAAATTAGTAAAAATACGAGATGTATTAATGTAATATGAAAGTTTTAGAGGCAATCTAAAATGCCTTAATTCTCTTTAAACGTGATGAATCTTTCCATATAAAGTTTTAAATTCTAAAAAAAATAAAGGCGAAATCAAATCATTTCCATTTAATACTCAACTATCATATTTATTAATTTTATTAATAGTCATTACAAAAACAAAAATCATTATGATATGAAATACTTCAACTAACATTAATGATTAAAAAAATAATATTTTAAACCATTACAAATCCTAATGTTGAATTAATCAATTTTAATGATCACATATTGTTGGGGATAGGGCCACGAGGCCTAGGCCCAATCGGTGATTCAGCGGTCCAACCAGCCCAAAGCTCACGCATCTCAAACTTACCTGGAAATAGAAACACACGGGAGCACCTAAGGCGCAAGATCGACGTCGACCCCATCTTGCCCTTGACGTCGATCACGATTCAGCCTCACCATCGAGGAGAAAAAGCTTTAACCTAGGAGACCGGCGGTGTACGACCGTTACAAACCCTAACCGACCTCAAAATTCTCGGACGGTTCCGAGATTTGCGACGATCACGTGCTCGCCGATGGCTAGTGTTCACACGGTATCTGGGGCCCATTTTGTCTATAAATAGGGGCAGATAGTTTATTTTTTGTATCGATTTTTCCTTGTTCTGAGCTGTACTAAAACTCTGTCAAATTGTACCCGGAATTAATATTAAAGAACCATTTTCAAACTCTTCGACGATATTTATTTTACACTTAATTGTTTGATCTCTGTTATCATTATTATTCTCTTGTCATCGCTCTCTCTATTTTATTTGCCGTTCTGTTTAACGGTTTCAAGAACTCCATCCGATCTGATAAGTCGAAGCTCAACACATATTAATTGAAAACTTAAAATTAAATGCATAAGACCATAATACGAGGACTTCTCTCTAATAATTTGCTCATCTATTCAAATATTATCTTAATTAATTAATTAAGAACTTTAAATTAAAATTCTATGAAGATAATTAAGAGTGTGACAACTTATTAATTAATCAATTTATACCGGTCGATATGCAGATGAACTGCCCCCATGTATAATCTTATTTACATACGTAATGCATTGATAAAAAGATTATTTAATTTCTATTCAACAAGGAAAACCCAACTAGTCAAACTTCAAGGTGGGTCATGTTTAATAGAATTTATATCGTGTCAATCTATTTATTTATATTCAATACTATATTATTAAGCTCTTATCTAATATATTAAGGGGAGTTCGATATTGATTAAAATTTAGATATGAATCGAGTCGAGTTAAATAGTATTTTGTTTATCAAATTGAGTCAAGCTTCAAAATTTTTTTATCGAATAAATCAAAGTTCCTAAATTAATTGAGTCATAGTCGAGTTTAAACAAACATTTTAAATTTAAATTTTATTTGAAATATTATATTTATATTGCTAAAATTCTTTTTTTTTTAATCCTGTAACTAATACTTATTCATATTAAAATATAAAAATATAGATTAATATATCTCATATTAATTTTAATTACAAATTTACTTATGAGCTCACGAGTTGAATCAATAATAATAAAATTTGACTCGTTTGATAAATAAACTTCATTAAATAAGTTAAGACAATTTTTATCAAATCAATATCCAAATAATTCACATATAGCTTATTTTATTTATAGTTCTAATAAGCATGATAAAAACCTAACAAGAAAATATGATACTTGCATATTATACTTGAAATATATATATATTTTTTGTGTGTGCTGTTATATTATTTAATAGCGATCAAATTCAAATAAAACTCAATACTAACTCATTATTATCATCATAGAAATTCATATACAAAATTAATTATCGAATTATGCCAAAAAATAAAATAAAATTGTGAGTTCTACTCAAAGTCTTCCACCTTGGAATCTTCTCAGCTCTTGATGGTTACATTTGTTGTTCAACGATGCTATCTAGGTGAACTAAGCCCAACTAATAAAAAAACTACTAACCTAAGCTCTTAAACTTTATATATAGATACATACTAAGAAAATGAATTTGTATATATTGTCTTCACTTAGAGAGAAATCTTAATTTAATTAGGCTTAAAACTCCCAAATAGAAGCAATTCAGACATCATTGGATTGCTCCGAATCCCAAGGGGGAAAACTAAAATTAACAGAAATTAAACAACCAACTCAACTGCCTTAACCAAATGTTTCCGTTTTTCAGTTATATGCATCGCCCCTTTCCCATCTTCCTCCTCCTCTCTCTCCTCCTCCTCCTTTTCCCGCCGCCCCTCCCCGCCACCGATGATCACCCCGTCTCCGACCTCGTCGATTCCCTCCCCACCGCCAACAACACATGGCAGGCCTTCATGCGCTTCCTCGACGCCGCCAAGGGCAGCCGCCCCGACGGCATGGCCGACCTCAAGCGCTACTTCCGCCGCTTCGGCTACCTGCCGCCGGAGACCGCCCTCAACCTCACCGACCTCTTCGACGACGAATTCGAGCAGGCTCTGCTGTCGTACCAGAAGAATCTGGGATTGGGTGAATCGGGGAAGCTCGACGTTGATACGATGACGGCCATCGTGTCGCCGCGGTGCGGCGTTGGGGATATTAGCAGAGGCGGCGGCGGTGGTCATGGGTTGAAGACGACTCGCCGGTTTGCGTATTTCTACGGGCAGCCGCGGTGGGTGCGGTCGTCGCCGATGATGCTGACCTACGCGTTCTCGCCGAACTACGTGATCGACTACGTGGCTATGCCGGAGATAAGGTCGGCCTTCGCGCGGGCGTTCCAGCGGTGGTCGGAGGCGATTCCGGTGAGCTTCAAGGAGACGGAGGACTACCGGGAAGCCGACATCAGAATCGGGTGGTACAGCGGGGACCACGGCGACGGGGAGGCCTTCGACGGCATGCTGGGGGTGCTGGCCCACGCGTTCTCGCCGGAGAACGGGCGGTTCCACCTGGACGCGGCGGAGAGGTGGGCGGTGGACTTCTCGGCCGACAAGTCGAAGGTGGCGATAGACTTGGAATCGGTGGCGACTCACGAGATCGGCCACATACTCGGGCTGGCGCACTCGTCGGTGAAGGAGGCGATCATGTACCCGAGTTTGAGTCCGAGAACCAAGAAAGTGGAGCTCCGGATGGATGACGTGGAGGGGATCCAGGCCTTATACGGGTCCAACCCGAATTTCAGATACAACTGGACTTTGGAATCCGACTTGTCGTCGGGTCGGGGCATGGACTCCGACAGGAGAAAGGGACTGCTGTGGAGCGCCGCCGTGGCTGTCGTGGCGTGTTTATTTTCGTTACAATTATGATTTTTTTTTTTTCATTTTTTACTGTTTAGATTTTTATTTTCTTTTTCATATTTTTTATAATCACCAGTAAACAAAGGAAAAAAAAAAGTATTGGGCGTCTCATACAAATAATTAGAAATATAGAATATTTTTTTATTTTACTTCTGGAGTTTTAGGAAACTGTAAATAATTTATTTTCCTAGTAACATAAGATTCTTGGAATGTTGGTCGATTTCTCTCCATATTGTTTAATACAAAACATTTTATTCCATTAGATATTGAGAGATCCTAAATTCAGAATTATATAATTTTGATAAAGTTTTGGAGGAGACGGACTCATCATTTTTATTGTAGACAAATTTAATGAAATGATGTGTTTCTTAATTGCAAATGATGTCTTACCATTTTTATTGGGCAAAAACTTGCGTTAGGCAGACCTAAACGGTTTAGGCGGGTTTTATCCTACCCATATGGGTTCACCCATCCCAAATAGGGTATATTATATGGGTTTGGGCTTGGGTTAATGGATAAAACCCGCCTAAATCGTTTAGGCCTGCCTAACCCAAGACCTTCCCTTTTTATTGTGAGACGAATTTAATGAAATGATGTGTTTCTTTATTGCAAATAATGTAATTTTTTAAAATGAAATGATGTATTTAACTTATTGAAATGATGTATTAAGATCTATCTCACAATAAGAAAAATGATGAGATTGTCTCTCAAGAGACCAATTCTATAATTTTTAGTGTTCTGAATTATATTCAGATATTTTTGGAAAAACTCGAGCCCATGACCTCTAAGTTATAACTAATTAGTTATTTTAACCACTCCACCTCGAACAAATAAGTGGATAACTATATGTTTTCATAATTCTTTTTTAATTGAGTTGGTCTCCTGAGAGACGGTGTCACCATTTTTTTTTATTGTGAAACAGACCTTAATACATCATTTCAATAAGTTAAATACATCATTTTATTTTTAAAAATTACATTATTTACAACAAAAAAATACATTATTTGCAATAAATAAACACACCATTTCATTAAATTCGTCTCACAATAAAAATGGTGAGACATCATTGCAATAAAGAAATATATCATTTCATTAAATTCATTTCATAATAAAAATGATGAGACCGTCTCATCTGAGAATTTGTCATTTAATTTGATTTAGCCATTGACATTATTTTGCTATAATTTACATCTAATTCACTATTGGGCCTTTTAGCCCGTAATGGAAATGGATTTATTTTATGCTCGTCAAATGAAGGTAATGTGTTTGTTTGGGCTGATAATTTATCATTATTATTATGATAATAATGGAGTTGAGTGAAGTTTGTTAGATTAAGATTCTTCTCGAATCGATGTGTATATGAAAATTTTTTATTAGATTTGGGTTGAATATGCTTCACTTAATAACTACTTTAACTTTATAAAAATTAAAACCCATTTTTAATAAAATGTTTATCAACACAAGTGAATTGAAGTACTCATAAGTCCTAAATAAAAATAGTTAATTAAATATCAAAATTGGTTTTGCATTAATAATATCTAAATAGTAATCTAATAGTGAGTAACAACATTGAGTTTTATTGGGGTAGGATAATAATTGGTCCACCCAGAGGTAAAAAATGCGGCCCATTAACATCTTCGCAGGGAAAAACATCTATTCGGCCCAGAGAAAGGCGACCCACTTAGCCGACCAGCAAGAGAAAGCAGTTCGAGGAAAGAAGCAGTTCGAGTTATCCAGTCGATCAACAGGCAACTAACCGACAGTCAAAAGAGTCAATAACGATAGGAGGATAGGATCGCGGGGACCGCGGAAACGGCCATGAAGGTGCAACGTAACAGGCGCGACAAATTCGGAGCTCATTAATGCTACCTGACAAAAATATAGGAAAATGTAGGTAGCTCGTAAATCCCTATAAATACCCCTTGTAAGTCGATTTTTCGACGTCTACGGTCACATATACGAAATTACATTCCTCATTTCATTTTTCTTAAAAATATCGAAAGAATATCCTTCAGCGAACCAATTATCAAACTGGTTTTTCCGCCTATAAAAACGGCCTCATTATACTTCGCAATTTGATTTGTCATACATTCTGTTGCTTATTGTCTTTTTTAGCGTTATTTCTATTGTTTTCAATATTATCCGTGTACAAGTTCCTGGAGCTCCGTGTCATAATAAAAACACCATCAACAAGTTTAATAATAAATAATTTATTATTTAATAAATATTATTAACTAATAATTGATTCCATTAGATGCCCGAATACTTTCTTATATAATACAACTCTATCGGGGAAATATTATATTTTTTTAATCTAAAAAATAAAATAATTATAAAATTAACTCACAAAATATAAATTTTAAAAGTCATACTCCCTCCGACCCGGGTCTCTTGAGACGTTTGACCCGGCACGGAGGTTAAGAAAAAGGGATTAGAGAAGTTAGTGGGGTTAGATTAGTAGGTTAATGATTATGAGAGATAGTGGAGTATGAAAGATAGTGGGGTAGGAGTAGAGTAGGTTTAGTGGATAATTAATAAATAAAAACTTTCCAAAATAGGAAACGTTGCAAGTGATCTGGGACGGACCAAAAAGGAAAACGTTACGACTGTCCTGGGACGGAGGGAGTATTTTAAAAGATATTAAGAAAAATAAAAAATTAAAAATATATCTCATATGCTTCAATGGTTATCGTGCCCGGTCAATGTGTGAATAATTTACCAGAATGGAGAATTTTTTAAGTATGGAATAAAATTCTTCAAATTCCCAAAATTTGAAATTTGAATAGATATCCATAATTAACCAATTTACAATTAGCCCACCAATGAAATGGTTAATATAGTCAAAAAGGAGTTATTAAATGTTATGATTATGGCCCAATTCTTACCCTTAAATATTATTAAACAACATAATGATTGCATATTTTGATGTTAGTGATTGGTCTTGGTCAAAAAAGTCCATGTTTGAAGTAGACTTTTAGCTATCAACATAAAAGAGAATCCAAATAAACATTATTATTTCCTACATCATAAATTTATGTTGATCTTTTTCATTTTGTAATAAAATACCATTAATGTTTAGTTATGCATGACCCAAATAAGTCTATTTCTCTATTAAAGTAACATAAAAATAAATTAATCTGCATTAAATAGTGTGGCAACAATGTTTATAAATCATTCTCTCCATCTCAATTATGTGACTAGTTTGACATTGTGCATATTTTAAAATTTATTTAAGAAAAAAATACACATAAAATTAGTTTATCTCTATTTTTAATAATAAATTGGTCTTTCATATTTTTAAAAAACATTAAATGATATTTACTCTTTATAATATTGCGCACTTTTAATATTTTAATGCTCAAATTTGATCATATGATTTAAGCAAGCTCATTACACTTATGGCATGTTTCGATAAAAGCTCACACAATTTATTTAATTAAAAATGTTTTTCAAATAAATTAAATTTGAGCTTCAAATTATTCAACATATGACCTTGTCAACAAACCTATTTAGTAAATTAGTTTGAAATGTAAACATTAATTTTATAAAATTTATTTTTTTAAATACATTAAACCATAATAAGTATAATAATTCTTTGATTTTTTATTTATTTATAAGAAAATAATGGATCCAGTAAAATTATATCTTTATTAAAAAAACTTACTTTTTAATCAAAATGATTATTCCCTCCATCCCATTTATTTGGTTTTGTTTTCACTTACACGAATATCAAAATTCATTTATAAATACATTAAATATTTGAACAAATTTTCTGAATTACCTTTATTTAGCAATAACTATTAATAATAACTCTATTAATTATGTTCAATTTAAAAGGGTAAATTTGTAAACACATGCAAAAAAAAAAATACTAAATTTATATAATGAATCATATAAATGGGACACCCAAAAATGGGACACCCAAAAAGGAAGCATGAACCAAATAATTGAAATGGAGGGAGTAATATTTAAACAATCACAA
The DNA here is from genome assembly GCA_026898455.1 of Plectranthus barbatus. Classification (NCBI taxonomy): domain Eukaryota; kingdom Viridiplantae; phylum Streptophyta; class Magnoliopsida; order Lamiales; family Lamiaceae; genus Plectranthus; species Plectranthus barbatus. Next base: position 30,383 of record JAPKLW010001841.1, on the reverse strand, counting down.
CAATTCAGAAAGTTCGTTTAATCTCGACTATATTAAATTCAAAGCTTGACTCGATTCTAGCAGGGCATTATTTGATTTAGATTCATTTAACTACACCTCTATCCTAATGAACTAAAAATAAAAATTGCTAGGTATTTTAGTATAAAAATAAAATAAAATAATGTTCATCTATCTTATCTAGTCACATGATTTGAAATTATAATTCTTGCAATTAAATGAGAATTATAAAGATTATAAAATTAAACCATGACAAAGATACATCCCAAAAATCAAAACCTTTGCTTAGATTTAGCTCATTAATTATTGCGATTATTATATGAGAATAAACTAACAATTCCATTTATTGAAATCTCCACATCTCTCTCTCTTCTCTTCTCTCTCTCAGCTCCAAATTCCCAATCACTCATTTTCACACTGTGCAACCAACAACGATGCAATCCGAGTAGGGTTTTCAGCAATCAGCTGATTCCACACCTCTGCGTGTTTCCGTGATCTCGTCTATAATACTATGAAAAGGTGCAGAGCACGATGAAATGGGCGTGGCTAACAAGGCCTGGAGGTGCGGCGGCGGCGTCCTGGTGAATAATCTGGCGGCTGAGATTTTGCAGCAGAAGCAGAAGCTGCAGCAGTCCCCGCGGAAGAATCAGCAGCTGCAGAAGCCGCATTGCTGGACTTTCCGCCGCCCGGCGGTGCCGTGGACGGCTGTGTGTGGGCTGCTGCTCTTTGCCGTTGGCCTCATTTCTCTCTTCACGGGTCACGTGGCGTCTGATCTCGAGTGGTATTCGCATCGCTTCGTCGACCGTACTTGGTACTACAAGAGGGTAGGATGGAGGTTTTTTACTCTTGCTGTGTGTTCATTTCGTGATATAGATGAATTGGTGCAATTTTTTTCTCGTCACTCCCTGATTTGAATGGAGAAACTCTTCTTTGTATTCTGGTTTTCACCTCTTAGCTTAACTTCAATTGCACATTCTCTCTAAATTTGTTGGATCAGGTAGGTGACTGTTTCTTTTGGAAAAAATCTGAGTCTTTTTGGATATATTTCTTCTTTAATTGATTGCTTTCGAAGTTTGAATCTTTACTCAATTCTTTCATATTTTTGTTTTGATGTTATTTTTTTCCCTCACCGTCTCTACTTTGGGAAATTGTTTTTCTTTGGCTAAGTTTCATGTCAAGTGAAGACCTTTTTACGATTCTGTCCCATTATTCTAGACATTGAATTAGATAAAACATTTTATCTATACATTTCTGATTTTGTATAAATTTCCTTACATGGCATTTGATCAATTAGAAGACCTTTTAGTGATATTAAATATATTTCTGGAGCAAAATCTATTAAATAGAGGGAACTCTTATGTTGTGTTACATTAATTAGTTATTCCCATCTTGCTAGATCAAGCCATTGCTTTATCTTGCTTTTCATTTTCGAATTGTGCTTATCTTTGTACCATTTCCATGAAGTAGGGAAGGTGTGTGAGGCTGATTTATACTATAACTTGCAAAGAAACCCCAGTTAGAAGCACATTGTGCTTATTCAAAAGATAGCTGTAGGCTTTCTTCATCTCATTGATTCCTATTCATATGATCCTGATACTCAATTAGATACTTATACCCTTATAAATTAATGTTAACTATGTTATTCCTCTTAATAGATGTATTTTTCATCGGAGTGGACAAACGAGAAGAGCAACCAACTGATATCTTACACCTGAACTTTAGTCTTGCTGGCATTCAATATACTCCCTCCGTCCCACTTGAATTGTCCACCTTTCCTTTTTCGTCCGTCCCATTTAATTGTCCACTTACCTAAAAAAGAAAATTAATACACACTCATTAATAAAATACTAATTTCCTCTCTCTCTTACCACATTGGTTTTTGTGCCCACTTTCAAGTGGACTAATTAAAAAGGACGGAGGGAGTAATATTTATGATACTGATAATCATACTTCTGAATGGTTCGTCGCCTCAAGCATTTTTGAGGCCTTGCTAGGTTTCAAGGAATCAGCGGCCATTTATTGACTTCTTTTATTTTGTAGGCTGTTGACTCTAGTTCGATTACTTGCTTTGGCCACTTCTTTTCATTTTCACAGACATAAGGACATGAAAAGAGAGGAGAAGCTGATCACATTTAACTGTCATTTTCATTTTTATCATGGCTTCTAGCCTGCATAAACAAGTAAAATGTCACCAAACAGGAATTGTGATAGTTGTGTGGATTACGCAATGTTGTCTGATTAGTGATTACATATGCTGCAGTAGTTGTTCCTTCGTTAAGAATTTACTTTTACCATTATTTTAGTATTTGGCTTTTGTGGAGAGACTATTAGATTACATTATGATAATGAAATGTAGGGAGGTTATCGGGCTCCAATCGACGTATGGAAATCAAAGTTTTCGAACTTTTATTATGGTTGCAGCGAAAGAAGCCCTCGCTTTGCGCGTAAGTTCCTTAGAGCTCTCTAACTTTTGCAAGATGAGTTATATTTGGCATTAGTACCCATTTGTTTTCTTGTTCATCACAATTACTATTGGATAAAGCTTTCAAGCTCAAATCAGCATTTTTTTCTCAATGATGTTGTTATTCCTTCTGTGTGGATTGTTGATGATGTCATTTGATCCAGTAAAAATAGTTCGGTTGAATTTGGATTCCTAGGATTTGGTTACAAAAACTTCCATAGATATTGTGCTCTCTAGTATCATAAAAAGAAAATTCTAGTCAGGTTATATTATGGTCCCATGTATTTCCTATATTTTTTTCTGGTAATAGATACATATAAAAGAGAATTTGAGGGAGAATTTTGAGAGAAAGGAGGAGATAGATCAGACCAGAGAATAGGGAGAGAATTGTCGTAGTTTATCTCCATTTCTCGGCGCTCAAGGCCTTTTGTAGCTACAGTTAAAGGTCAAAACCCAGTCTATTATTCTCCTATAATTAAACTAAGGTACAAAGCCCATTACCTACTTGACTGAAAACTGAAATATAAAATAACAAACAATCATAACTAATTCAACTCCAAAAGACTAATTCAACGTTGTCATATGTTCTTGAAAAATACTCCCCTCTTGAAAGAGTCTTGAGGATATATTCGATTTCTGGTGGAGGCTTCAATGGAGGTCGATGTTATGGTCCCAAGCCTTTCCTGTTTTTGATATGGTAGTAAATATTGTTAAGAAGAAGAGAAAGGGTGAGATCTAGCAGACGAGAGAAGAGGGAGAAATTTTTGTTGATAACAAAGTTTTTCTTTTCTTACTCCAGTTCTTGGCACCTATGGCTTTTTTGTGGATACAATTATAGAAGTCCAAAACCTAACATATTATACTCCTATTATGAAACTAGGCCCACAACTTACTATAGTAAATATGGATTATAAAATAACGAGCAATCAAAACTAATCTTACTCCATCACTCCCTCAAACTACTAAGTATGGCCCTCTCTTGTGTTCATGACAAGTTACTGCCTTGCATTAATAAATATAAAATAACAAACAATTAAACTTATCCATGTTATTTGATTCTTATTTTTTCAAATAATTCCACTGCTTTCCAAGAAGGTCTGGGATGTCTGCATGGAAGAAAATACCTTAAACTGGGTTAAGATACGATTGCATGAAGCAACAAGGGGCACAACAAATTAAATTTAGTTTTCTTTTGCAACTTCACCTGTACTAGTTTATCTTTTGTTTATATTATTATGTTTTATTTTTGAAATGTAGGGCATTCAGGATCTAACCCTTTATTTAATGATCTATAGCTGCTGTACGGGAACGATTTTCTAATGGCTACTTACTTATTGCAACTAGTGGGGGGTTGAACCAACAAAGAACAGGAGTAAGTGTTTTCTTGCCCCATCTCTGTGAATTTATTCCATTTATATCAGATTTAGTAGTTTGAACTTTTATGTGCTCAATTATTTTCATCTGTCATTCGGTTGCCCAAGTTTCTCCAATCTATTTTGCATTAGTATCAGTGATTTGATTAAATGCATGAGATTTATTAATTTTCTGGTGATCTTCAGATAACTGATGCTGTAGTTGTTGCGAGGATATTAAATGCTACTTTGGTTGTGCCAGAGTTGGATCACAATTCCTTCTGGAAGGATGAAAGGTTGGTTTATACAGAAACTAACTCCTTAAAGTAGAGAAAGAAAGTCAACACATGGTAACATGTGATCTTACTATTGGATTTAATTTTTCAAGTAATCTGCTATAGAAGTTGTAATCTCTTCGGTCAAGGAATGCCATAATATTTTAATACTGAATTACATTTATTTTCTATAATCATCAAATTTATATTCTTATGGCAACCTTTGTTTTGAAAGATTTCTGTCCCATTACAAGGGCAAGGTAGGGATATCAGTATTTGAATCCCTAAACGCCCTCTTCTGGTAGCTGAAGCTAGATGCCAATTTTAATCTTAAGAGTTATTTGTTCTATCTACTTAGCTTCATTGACCCTTTCTCATCCATATTTTACTTTGTTATACAGTGATTTTGCCAGCATTTTTGATGTTGATTGGTTCATCTCTTACCTTGCAAAGGATGTACCAATTGTTAAACGAGTGCCAGAAAAGGTGATGAGGTCAATGGATAAACCACCGTATACCATGCGTGTTCCACGAAAATCTGAACCTGACTACTATCTGGAGCAAGTATTGCCTATTCTGTTGAGGAGACGTGTAAGAGGAAAAACTTATGCAATGATCAGTGATTAATTTAAACTCTTAGTTGATTCATAGGGTTGATCCTTTGGTTTATCTCGTTTCTAAGCTCATTATATCTTTAATTTCTTGCAATTGGATTGGAGGTCAGTCTGTCGGGTTTCTATTCATGACTATATGACTCTGACTTGGGAATCTATGACACTTACAATGCCATTCCCAATTAGTAAACTGCAAAATGAATATCCTAAAATGCAATTTTTTACTTTAAAAGTTTTGGCAGTTTAAAAATGCACTATTATTAAGCCATGTCAAATTACACATACTAGCTTCATCTCGCATTTAAATTGGCCGCCTTTCACATGCTATCTAACATATTACTTTTCAAACTTCTGAAGAAATTGGCTCAATTTATCTCCTTTTGTTTAGTGTAATCTCTATGGAATTTCTAGCATGAGTCAGGTTTGGTTAATCAATAACCTCTTAAATTTTATGCAGGTTCTTCAGTTGACAAAGTTTGATTACAGGCTTGCTAATGAACTTGATGAAGACCTACAGAAATTACGTTGCCGAGTTAATTATCATGCATTAAGATTTACTAAACCCTTACGAAATCTGGGCCAGAAGCTTGTCACCCGTATGCGGGAAATGGCAAACCGTTTTATTGCTGTTCACTTGAGGTTTTGAATTCTTGCTATGCTATTCTTTAGCCCTTTCACGAACTTCTTACAAGCATGCATTGGAATTTGAATTTCATATTTTTGTCTTGATTAGTTATTACGATATGTCTAAGATTGTCACTTCTGCAAGTCTTTTTTACTGAAATCTAATGCCTCTATCTGGATTTCAGAAGATGGTCCCGACACCGGTTGTCAAAATTGAATTTTGTTTATTTATAGTATTGATGCATATGAATTTAAGCGGTCAGGTTTAATGACAGACCGTGATATGCATTCACCACATATAGAATTCAAAATTACATTGTTTTTGTGAATGTAAAATATTAATACCAGATCCTGTGATTTTATTCATATTTGCAATGTAAATGCTCTCTGTGCTAGATCATCAAGTAGCTCCATAATGTCCTGATTAGTTTTCTACTTCCATCGGTTATTGTTTATGATTCAGGAATCTAAATGGGATAAGTTTAGAATAAGCATGCCATTTTCCTACTTTCATCTTTTCTAGCTCTAGTCAATGATCTGAAGCTAATGTAAAATGGCTTTTTTTCTCTGAATGTCTTCTATTTTGTTATTCTGCTGATGATATCAAAATAGTTTTGGAGATAGGTGTTAATTGAACTGCCATGAGTCCCAATTACTGAATTACTAAATTTTATTGAACTAGATGGAGGGAGAAGGTTTAGTGTTTCGTCCATATGAATTTGTGAAACAAACCTTTTTTTCCCTGGTCTGCCAGTAGTGATGGAGATCAAGGGTTTCTTGGATTCAATACTTGAGTTTATTATACTGTTTCTTTTTTCAGTGATTAATTGAAATTGCTGTTTACCCTACGAAAATGCTGGACTAGCTGTTAAAGGACTTTGGAGAAGACCTTTCTAGAAATTAGTAAAGGAAACTATTTCTATTGGCTGGTGGAAAAGCTGAAATATTAGAGAAAGTGATTTATTCATGTCCATGAGAGCATCTTCAGCTTCTCATGGAAACCCAGATTTCCATTACAATGTTCAAATAAAATTTAGTGTTCATTGAATATAAATTCATGGTAGAGGAAGTGAGGAACATTCCATTATTTGTTTTAAAGATTGCTGCTTTGTGCACGGTTCATGATGTAATCTATAATATACTCCCTCCGTCCCACGAAATTAGTCCCATTTGCCTTTTTTGTCCGTCCCATCTAATTGTCCCATTTCCTAAAATGGCAAACTTTTTTACACTCATCAATAAAATATTAATTCCACTACACTCACTAACATTGGTTATCGTGCCAAAACCAAATGGGACTAATTACATGGGACGGAGGGAGTATTAAATTACTGCAAAATAGATTCCTTTTGCATTTTGCGCTAGGCAAAGCTTTACATATCCCTAAGAATCTGCTTAGTAAAATTGAAACTTATGTATGGATATAAGACATTCACTGGCAACTCTTCAAATTTATATTGTTGTTTGTAGTACTTCTTGCACAAGTAACAGAAAATATTTCGATTTCATAACTCTACCAACTGAAGATATAATTAGCGGACCTCTTCCTGTTTGGTTTGGTTGAACTGTCCTGGTAGTGAAAATATGCCGATACCTAAATATCTGCATGTCATTTAGAATATAGTTTGAAATTATATAGATCTTTTCAAAATTTCTTGGGATCTTACAATTCTTTTGTGAGACTCTTTTCCCTTTTTGCAGTGATCTCTTGCATTCATATTTGGTTTGAGTCTTGATGTTGCGGGTAATGAATAATGGACCACTGTTTTCATAATTGATTATTGGTATTGGAGATAGTGTCATAATACAATGAAAAATTCCATTACATTTTAGCTTGTATAATGCCAAAATCCTGAAGAAGCAAACCCTTATTTCATGATTCTAAACGCATCGAATTCAGTGTGCTTTTTTGGATATTGTGTATATAATCTTGAATATGCATCCTATCACCGCTTCACACTGTGAAACGTGAATTGCAGGTTTGAATCTGATATGCTTGCATTTTCTGGATGTTACTTTGGTGGTGGTGATAAAGAAAGAAATGAATTGAGTGAGATTAGAAAGCGATGGGAGACGCTACCTGTAAGAGTTTGATTTGTAAATGTTTTGATTCTTTTTATACATACAAGCATGACCCGGCCTTGACTGAAGCTTAAATATTAACAAATTATTTTTTAGAGTATTAGTTGATTCTATCCCAACCTGTACGCATTTTTGCAGATCTATCCGGCACTTAGATCGTTTCTTCAAGATACTAAACTATTCTCAAATGCATCATCATGCAATTGTTCCAGGATGTGATATATGGGGCTGGATTGTTATCTTCAAGATGCCTAAACTATTCAAATACTATTAAGTGACTATTTACAAGGGGCATCTTGAAGAAGACAACAATCCTAGTCATCCATCTAATGCTAGAATTAATTAGATTTAGAATAGTTTAGGCACTCCGAAAACGACGACCTAGGTGCGGGAGAGACTTGTTATAACGCATATATTTTGGGATATAAATTACACTTAAGACTTATTTTTTCTGGATACCTCTTATTGAAACAATGAATTATGGTTTGTTCTTCAGGAATTAAGCCCAGATGAAGAGCGAACTCGGGGGAAGTGCCCTTTGACCCCTCATGAGGTGGGATTGTTGCTGCGGGCCCTTGACTTTGACAATAACACGTATATATATGTCGCATCAGGAGAAATATATGGCGGAGAAGAAACTTTGAGGCCCCTTAAAGAGCTATTTCCAAACTTCTATACAAAAGAGATCCTGGCCAGGGAGTTGGAAACGCTTCTCCCCTTTTCTTCTCGATTGGCTGCCATTGACTACATTGTGTCCGATGAAAGTGATGTCTTTGTCACCAATAACAATGGGAATATGGCAAAAATCCTGGCTGGTCGGAGGTCAGTAATATCCAATACAATCATTTTTCGCTTTCCCACAAGCATAGATTTCTGCTGTATGTGTTTTGATTGCCTTTACATCTTTGTAAATTGTAATGATCGTTACTATGAAAAGAATCTAGTAGATTGACTTCTAAGGTAACACTCTAAACTAGAGTTGATCAAGAAACTTTGCTCATTTGTTACAACAAAGTGCAAACTAAAATATTAGGCATTACTCCCAGATGGGGCAAATGAAGGAATGAATCATACATGTATATGTTTAGATTTATAGTGTAGCCGCAGTTACTGTTTAACATTTTAGAGTCAGTGCACCCGTTAACAAAGCTCAAGAGAAACCACCAACATAGATACTAGTCCATATAGGCGTGCACTTACGGATTATTGGCATTCAAATCATAAAACCAGTCACATAATCTTATTAAATTAGGTTTATTTCTCTATTGTGATACTCGTTATTGACATCTGTGCATATTACATTATTGTGATCAAATTGGAGTATTTTGTCTCGAGAATCTCACCACATAACTTATATGCTTTACTTTTGAAGTTATGATAGCTTACACATAGCTTCACTGATGCTCTTAGTTCTGAAATTTGTATGAAAGTCTGTTGCAGATTCTTGAAAATAACACCAGATTTTCTACGTTCCATGTGAGATAGGAAATTATGTCAATTTCCCTTTTGGCGAGTTTGTTATGCACTAGTGGTTGTAAAAATTGCTAGACGCTAGTCGGGCGTTCGGGTGGGGCTTAGCGTCTAGGAAGTTTAGGCAGAGGGCCAAGTCGTTTTTTAGGGGAAGTTAATCGGTGAATTAATTTTCATATTTAATATTTACAATAATATTTATCAGTAGATAAAAATTAATATTATATAAATTTTGATTATTTTTAAAAAAAAAACATAAAAAGAAAGGTCGCGGGAATCGATTATACAACACATAGCCTGCTTAGTCAGCCACCTAAATCGGCGCCTAGGCAGATTAAGCGACCTAGGCAGTGTCTAGATGCCAATTACTCGCCAAAACGACTAGACATGTTGATTTGAGGGTATTCAGTTCGGCTAGATACCGCCTAACACCTAGGCGGGGATTTACAACAATGACTAGTACTAGTATTGTACCATGGTCTTCGTTTTAAGTTCATATTGGTCAGCACGAAACTGTTGTCTTTAGTGTTGTAGGCACCTATTTAGTTATAGTATTCACAATTGACATGAAATCCATCATCTCATTTTCCTTGTTACAGGAGATACATGGGTCACAAGAGAACAATCAGACCAAACGCCAAGCGGCTCAGCGCTCTGTTCGCGGCACGAGACAAAATGGACTGGAGTTCTTTCTCTCGAAAGGTGAAATCATGCCAACGAGGGTTCATGGGAGAGCCCGAGGAGATGAGACCCGGAAGGGGAGAGTTTCACGAATTCCCATCTTCCTGCATCTGCCAAAAACCGTCTGAATATTTGGCCGCGATGAAAGATGGAAGGCATAGCTTTCTTAATGTTTCCATAGATGAATACTCAGGCAACAAAAAGCCTCTACTGAGACAAGAAACTGTGGAGCAGCAGAAATAACTCCATAACCAGAGGTTAGTCCCGGACATTTTTTGGAGCCACCGGTGCCGTACGAACCTGCTATGGTTTAGCAGCAGGTGATTTGCTATGCTGGTCTGGTGCTGCAAAGGCAGAAACAAACGCATGCTGCTAGCTATGTAAGAAACAGTTAACACTGTCGGGATTTCATGTTCAGCTCCATCTGTAGCATGTGTCCTTCAACTAATTGTCCATATATATTTATATATATCTATATATATATATAAGTTCTGCCTTTTTCATCGTAAAATCAGGTTTCAATTCATGAGCATGTTCTCTCGGTTTCGAAATTCTGTTTGAAGCTCGTGAGATTTACTGATACATTTCTTGCTACATCTCTTGTTTGATATATCATAAATAAGTAACTGTGTGTATTAAAAATAAACAAGAGATGCTACAGAGAAATGTAACCGATGAATTAAATTATGTTTCTTGAAATTGCAAGTTTCATTCTGAGGCTATGGCATCCTCCTAGGAAGTTTTCTTAAAGCAAACTTGGTCTATGAAAAGTTGAGGGTGTAACAAATTTGGATCATATGTGATGAAAGAAAAATATCATTCTCAATCCCATAGAATGAATTAGAAGAACTATCGATTTAGAATTCAAAAGATAGTTTAATTAGCGATTCGGGATTCAAAAGATGATTTATCAATCTAGGATGCGAAAGATCAAACAATTCTCAATCCTTGACTTGATATTGAGGTCCTAAATTGAGAATTATATAATCTTTCGAATTGAGAATTTTTATAATTTTTCAGATCCTCGAGAATTGATAATTAAACTATCTTTTGAATCGTGGATCGATAAAACTCCGAGTTAAATATTATTTTTATAGTGTTCGGAAAGGGTGAAGGACACCAGCCCTATCCAAACTCTAAACTTAGGAAAGATAAAAAAAAATAGACGAGACAACACCAATAATGGATGTCACGGGTGTTTTTGTAAGAGAATAGAGCCCAAAAATTGTAGAAAACTAGCACATCAAAAATATTAGACGAGCTTTTCTTTTGAACATATTTTTCATTTCAAGGAAGCCATTTTCAAATTCAACAGTTCCACCATTATAATGTAGCAGTATTAAACAAAAATAATAAATTATGAATTCAAACCATCACATGATGTCAACCAACCATCATCTAACCACCTTCATTAATGGAGAATTTATTTCCCTCACAAGGAATATAATAAGCAGAGTTACCTAAAGACAAGAACTGCCTTAATCATGTATACTGTAGATATATTCACTACTTTTCTCTATTTAAAAAAGAAAAAGGTAAAGGAAAAAACAGAAATGAGACCAAGCAAGTTTTGCATCATCAAAATGGGGATCTGCTTAAAAAAGTTGAAAAAATAAAAACCCACAAAGCAAGAGGAGAGGAGAGGATAGGATAGCAAACATGCAGATCGATTAAATCTTAGGCATATCTGCGGACATTTACGGCAAAGCTAAAGATAAGAGTTCCATATACAATCTATTTGGCTCAACGGATAGTCTGAAGGATCTATTTCTGTATGCCAACTAAACCGGATATTGACACCTACACCCTAAGTTTTACAACTGACTGCAACATCAATTAAATATTATTCATCACAAATGGATCTACACAACCCCAACTCTACTACTGGAGGGCAATTCGGTCATTTATCAAGCCAGAAACGAGACATTCGTCGTTTGATGATGTCCCTGTCAACCACGATTGTTATTTCCTAGCAAGAAAGAAACATACATACATACATTTAGTCAGTTTTATGATTCTCTGGTAGAAGAAGACACTTATCAGTAGTATTTCTTACCTCCACCTGTGCCTTTGTTGCGGCTCCTGTGGCCCTTGTCATGCGAGGAAGATGGGATTTTCGAGATTATCAGCGAACTTTGCAGCCCTTCTAACAGCTGAATAAAACATGTTTAAACAGATGGAGACAGTGAGCTAGCAGAAACTCAAATCGAGATGACAGACAATGTTCAATGCCCAAACCACTTATATACATGTTTCAGTCGGCCATTTACATTTGACATCAGCGAAGTACTCGGATGAAATAAAGTAATAAACATGACATCATTATTTAAGTCAAAAGAGGAAGTTACCCTTGATGTTGGCTGAATTCGGCGATTTGATCGGCGGGGTTCACCTGCCTCAGATATTGATTTTTCAGCTTCTTCATCATTTGCTGATCTCCTGGCAGCAGGAGCAAGTTTCCCTTGGTGTAGGCGCTCAGATTTAGTATGCCTCACTGCTTTATTACGATTTCCTTGTGGAAGTGCTTGCGAAGAAAATGACATAGCTCCATGAGAGGCCTCATCGACTTCAGCCAGGTTTTGTTCAGATGATTCATTCTCATCATTGCTTGTAGATCCCTTTGCCACATTATCTGATGATGCAACATCACGTGCATTAGAACGTGAAGAAGTAGAGTCATCTCTCCGTGCTACAGTTCTACTAGGAATACTTGGTGGTTTTCCAGACTTAAGAGCTCTTGGCTTAGAATCAACTACTTGTTTCTCCTTGGAATCAAGTTTGGAACTATTTTTTAGTCCCCGAGACCCTGATCCTTGAGGCATCAAAAACTTGGATAACTTGACTGAATCATTGGGCACATTAGTCTTGGAAATCCTATCAGAAACGTAATGCTTGCTTACTTCCATAAATTTTCTCTTCTTCCCAGGTTTAGGGACACCAAACACAACTCTTGATCCTTCTTTCCCCAAACCAGGCCTCACTGTGCGACCCATGTTCAACTTATTCTCCTCCCTCGTACTACCAATACTAAAAACTTTTTCATTAACCGCCAAAGGCAATTTTGGTTCTTCATTCTCCCCCACTTCCGCAAAATCAATATTTTTAGCCATCTTAGCTTTCCCTTTTGCCTCAACACCTGTGCTACCCAGCTTTGGTCGCTTCTCAACCGGTGTATCTCCCTAAAAATAAGATGAACAGCTGAGTTGGAGACTGAAAGAAAGCAGGCGAGGGATGTTAATTACATGACAAAGCAAAACATGAGACCTGGTGAGATCCATCCTGCCTTGGTCTGCACCATTCAATCCATTCGCCTTCAGTCCAAATTAAAGATGGTCGAAGATGCCACACTTTGACCGCTAGCGTATCTCCTTGAACTGCAGACACGATCGATGGCATTATACACAATTGCTGAGTCACAAGTATACATCAAGAATTGAGCAGAGAAAATGATTTACATCTGTAATAAGAAATACCTGGAAAATGGACACTAACGGAAGATGCATCTTTGGCATTCTTTTCAGCAATAATGCCTTCACGCCAACTGAAGCAACCAGCCAAGAGATGAAATGTAAGTTGCATTGGAAGCCAATCAAAAGATGTATTTGAAGAATGTTCAAGTAATATGAGATAGTTTAATTACCCAAACAGAAAATTAAATAACTAAAACCCAGACTAATACCCAGTCTCCAGTAAATAAATAAATAAATAAAATAGTCCAACCTCATGTAATCAAAATTTTAAACATGATGAGATTACTGATCAAGATGGGCTCACAAAAAAAGTGAAGTATCAAGTAATTGTTTCAGAAGTGCAACATTATGCATCCAACAATATGACTAGTTAATAGGAAATGAAAAATCAAGCACCAAGGTAGGAACTAGGAGCTCATCCCAACCATTACTCCTGGAATTTGTTTGGGTGGTTGATATAATTAAAAAAAATTTAAAAAAAGTGGAATTTTTAAAAAGCATCACCAACGTCAAATACATTTTGCTTGAACTAAAAAAAAAAGAGGACTAAAAATTTGAAGTCATTTTAAATGTTTTTTTAGTTTCATTAATCAATTCCTTGGTAACTGGGTGTTTGTTCCTACAAGAACAACTACCTGTAAATATACGTAGAGAGAGGATCAAAATAGAACCAGGGCTGATATGAACTAGTTCTCACATGCAGATCGGTTCTCACCAAAACCACTCCCTATACATAGATATAAATAGGGACTAATTCAACGACGAACCATCCCATTGGAGTTAATTTAGGAACTATTGTTGGCTGTAGACTACAAAATCTGAGCAGTTTAAATTTGTTTAAAAGAATTCAAAACATCTATATTCAACTAAAAGGTATCCATGACTACTGCAATATGAAAAATGCAACAACATTTGCATGAAAAATATCAATTCATTCATGAAAAAACACCTCAGTTGGACCCAGTAGCATATATTTTTTAAATTTGGACAAAAATTTAAATTTGATGGTTCCCAAGAACTGACTCACAGTTGGGTTGTGTTCTATTCAATCCCTACTCCGTCTCTCTCTCTTTCTCTATACACACACACACACACACACGCACGTGCATCTGATTATAATTTTTTATTTTTTACTATTCTAACCCAATAATTTTTCCTTAGAAAATGTGGAAGACAAGCCTAAGAGGAATGAGAAGAATCAAAATCATTTTCCCTGAAGCATAAATTTCCAAGTTACAATGAAACAAGAAAAATGAAGAATGCATGCATCGATGGGCTGTGCTAGACACCAACTGCATCACATAGATAGCAAATAGACAACAAGAAATCCAAGCACCAATTAGACCTTGTTTTATGGTACATATACAGAACTCAGACAAAAACTAATTTACTTACCAATCCTGCAACCATACATCCACTTGATCTCCAACACACCAAGTGTTGTCTTGAACATCAGCACGACGTCTCTTCCTTGTTCCTTCAAATTGTATACCAGGCACAGGAGGGCGAACACGTATTATGGGCATGTCACTATCTTTAGCTTTGAATGATACCCACTCCTTGAGTTGCTCAGATCCTAAAATGTAGAAAAGGTTCATGATCATGCAAACAAAGAAACAATATCAAAGAATACTATCTGTGTCCTTCCATTTTCAACAAGGAACAACCTCTCATCCAAGCAAAAGCATTACTAAGCAATGAAGAACAAATTGCAGAAATATGTTACCAATATGATTCACATGATGATCTTTTCCTTTGCATGTCTCTTTTAAACATATCCTCAGCTATGCTTGCATTGTTTACTATTGTTAATATACACAAATACATATGACAAGTCAAAAGAACCCAAACAGTTTTGAGAATATAAGACATCAGTGACTAGTTGTGCTAGTAGTATGGCATATTTACTGTTTCAAGTATATAACTACTAATTCCTGCTAAGAATGCAAATATCATTGACTGACCTTCATTAGATTGTAACGCATCATAACAAACAAGGGCTTCATCATCCTTCAAACTCAGAACACTGGCTGTGAACCAGACTTTCTTTGAATCACCGCGATCTTTGAGAACCTGAAGTGTCAAAAAGTAATGACATTTTAATCTATTATGAACTTGAATTCATGCAAAAAAATGAATTACAACTTTTAAACATCACCAAACTTATCATCTGCGATAGCATGAGAAGTGAAATAACTGTTCAATAATAAAGACCCAATAGAAGAAATGAACTGAGAGGAAGGATAAGATACGAAATAAAAACAAGATTAGAAACCTCAACACGAGAACCCTCTCTCAAGATTGTGGTTGACAAGTCAGATCTTGATTCCATATCTGGATCTGAAACAACAAACGTAGTTTTAGCTGAGTTGGAAACTTTTCTGTCATTATGAGCTTTCAAAAAGGTCTCCCCATGCTTGACAGAAGATATAAGATTCTCATCCACTATGATATGATCAACGGTGTCTTTGGATAACTCTGTTTGAATGAGAGACATATTATGACTTGTACCCTGTACATCCTTATCTGGTCCCTCATGTTGATTATAAACAATAGGCATTTCCATCGCATTGTTACCACTGGGCCTATTTTTATTCATGTCTTTTGATTTCGAACCAGGGAGACTAGCCACCAGTGGGGCTTTCCAATAATTACTTGGCCCTGCTTCAGCTAGAGCACTTAAAGAGAAAGGATCACCCATAGCAACAACTTTTCCAGCATGTGCAACAGCTTCTGCAGCCAATTCAGCTGCTTTCAGGATCGCATCAAGATTTTCAGCATGCCTGGTCGCAGCTGAAGCAGCCTCAATTCTTTTCCTAGCAGCCTCTCTAGCAGCAGATATCACTAAACTGGGACCGCTACTTCTATCCCCACCCTTTGCGGCATTGGAAGTTCCAGAGTTGGTTAATGCTTCATCAGCCATTTGTTTTGCTTGCACCGCAGCATCCGATGCAATCTTAGCAGCCGCAGATGCTGCCTTAGCAACAGAAGCAGCAGCTGCTATAGCAGCAGCAGCAGACGCCAATTTAAACTCAGCATCTGATGTCAAGCCAGAGCTTTTTTGTAGATCCAATTGGTTCCATACACTTTCACAGTGACTTAGAGCAGCAGCAGCATGTGCAGCAGCCTCCTGAGCTTGCAACTTAGCCTCCTCAACTTTGCTAAACCCCTCCGTATTGAAAACCCTCTTATCAATATTGAAATCACCTTTACTGAGATGACCAATAGAAGTTGACGGAGATACCTCAGGAAAAGCCTGGTTGGGACCTTTAAGTGCAAAGCTAGAAGGCGTAGTGACGGCAACAGATGTAGAATAATAACCAACAACAGGTGCAGGCACTAATCCTACTTGATTCTGAGGTATCAAAGAGATCTGACTAAAATCTTCAGATGCAGTAGCCTTATTAGACAACTGATTAGGTACTGCATGAGCAGAGACAGCATCTGATTGAAGAGCAGGGGCAGCAATCTGCACAACATCCTCCACACCAGAAGCCTTTTTCCTCTTTCTAGTTTTTGTATCACCACTTTGTCCAGTTGCTGATTTAACTTTTTTCAAGTCAAGTGAAGAATCCCTGGCTAATGTAGAAGTTACTCCAGTATTAATTGCAGGAACAGAAGAAGTATTCTTTGTTGCAGAGATAATAGGCAAGGATGATTCTTTAACAGAAGTTAATTTTATTGGTTCCGTAATTGGGAACGCAGGATAGCTAGTACTGACTTCAAAAGGAGAACTTTGTGAAGAGGCAAGCCACGGTATTGGGAAGGTAGCAGGAGAGGCTTGTGCTGGCCAAGTTGAATGCGCAATATAATTCCGTACAGGTGGAGTCTGATAAGGACTCAAGGGGGAAACAGTCTGGTAATCAATCACAGCACTTCTGGCCAAGCTACCTGGTGGCAGCGCATCTCCAGATGGAGTAGATATATTCCACAAAGGAGACGAGGGAGGAATCAAAGGGTTAACTGGAGAAGGGATGGCTTTGTTACTTGGTCGACCAGCTATTGAGGAAAGAACTTCACTTTGAGGAAAACCTTGCCTATTACTTTGATCTGGAGCCTTCACACCTGTGTCTTTCAATGCAATACATGATCAATCAAGGTTAAATATGTAAAGATATATAATAAGATGTAGGATAACATACCAGTACGTGGGGGTAAAGGAGTTCCAATATTATTACCCTGGGATTTCTGACCATGAAGCCTTTCTACGCAAGCACGCCAAGAACGCTCCCAAGCACTCCTGCCTCCATCTTAACAAAGGAAAAATTGAAGAATTTTCACTTAGCCAGCAACAGTGTGTTCACATAAGAAACCTACCATCCAGAGAGAGAGAGGAGGGCGAGAAATCGTGCAACTAACCAGACATACCAAAGGCTGAAACCATACATGCTTCATCAGGTGCTGCACCTTGTCTGCAATTAAAATAAATTTACAACCAGAACAAAATTCACATTTAACATCCCCCCTCAAAAAAAATTGTGAAGGATAAATCATATATTGTGCAATCTCATAAGCAAGTTTCATGAACATCAACTAAAGATATGTATGTCATAAAAATTAACACTTATCATCAGTTTGCAGAGCAAAGCAAACAAAACTCTTCAGGAAGAAAAAGTAAACTCACATAAGAGATCCATAAACAAAGATTTGTGCTCGGAGTTGCACTTGCTGCAAGTCTGTAAAAGGCTGCTGAAAGAATGAAGATGATGTAGACGAAGAATTAAGATCAGGTAAGTTGGATGTCGGGATTGAAACAGCCCCCCTTGGCTTCGCACCACCTTCAAACACCATCAGTTGAGCAGAGCCTAAAGGACTCAAAAATGGGGATGATCTGTCACCCTTCTCAGTTTGCTTCAATGGAGATGTTTCTTTCACTAAATTTCCCTTCTTCAAACTACCCTTTCCAGATTTATTGGTGCTGCGTCTTGATTTACGCTCAGAGGGAGGTCCAACACCTACGGATGGAGAGCAAACACCAGATGTTGAAATACCAACATTAGAAGTTTCCTTCACAATGATTGGATCTGTCTGGCTGCTAACAGATGCTGCATGGAATCCTTCTCCAGGCTTCAGCAAAAATCCCATTAAAAGAGCATAGAATGTTAAATTAAAAGGGAAAAACAAGAAAAATAAAGGGAACTAATAAAAGGAAAGCACTCAGAACACAGCTAAATAGTAGTACCAGCATTTTACAGGCTTGAAGTGCAGGAAATGACTGCAAACCCTTGCCAGAATCTTCTGTAGTTCGACCTCCCAAAGGTCTGGTGTCAAAAGTAAAGGTCTCATCTTCTTTACATGGATCATTAACCACGGATGACTCAGATGTATTAAGAGTTTTGCCAAAATTTTCATTGGCATTCCTCTCAAGAGGTGCCTGCTCGGCTACTGCACTTTGTGCAAGGTCAGTACAACTAGCAGTAGGGACAGCATCCTTGTTGGGTTTATCAATATCTACAGTACTGCCAGTAACTGCAATTACACCTATAATAGAAATATTGGAGTATTGTTACATATATAAAAAAAACTCAGCAATCAGCATGTAATAGTACACTCATTGTAATATAAAGAGCTTCTAGGATAAAAATATGTTCTACATAAGAAAAAATAAGTAACTGCTCTCAAGTTGCAGTCAAAAAATACACAATTTTCTTCAAATATATGTATATCTACATCTACACCTACATATTTGTCACCCAAATAAAACTACACACAAATACATGGCAACTTCTTCTAGGGATATTTCTAGTTACCTCATTATGCCCTAGCCAGAATCTCCTATCAACCCCTCGTGGCCCCCCCCCCCCCCCCCCCTCTCTCTCTCTCTCTCTCTCACTTTGGCTCAACCATCTTCTCATGTCATGGATCCTCTTATCTCTTCAAATTTGGATTATATTATGTCCTTAGAGAGTCAGCAGAAAAATAGGCAACCACACGAGCACCTGTGCTGGTTGGATCTGCCAGTATGTGAAGAAACTTGACGAGGGACAGTAAAGCTGTAGTGGCAATATGATGTTGGATTGATTTTTGCAAAAATCCCATATTATTTGGTTTTATGTAGGATTGGCGTATCTTGATTAAGTATATTGAATCAAGATTTTATATTCAATTTTGCTAATATAGTACTATTTCTTTTTCTTGAATAGTCAAATCATAGATTGTCACATTTTCCAAACATTAAATATACAAAATCTATTTCATTCTTCATCATAAATCTTTTTGTACTTGAATAGAGAAATGCAAACTCATCATTAATTCGTATATCAACCGAGGATCATCCAAATCCATACACAGGTTATAAAAACACATTTTAGCAGAAATAAGTTTAATATGACAATCGTTCCTTATTTGTTCTTAATACAATTTTCTCTACTAACTTCTATAACACATTTTAAACCAATCCACAAAAGGTGATACCTCTAATAGTTGGTTCGAGTATGTAAACAAATAGATTGAGCAGAAAGAGAACAGTCCATTTTTGTGTTTCTAGAACATGCTCAACAGAAGCATCCTATATGAATCTAAGTCTTATACAGGCTTTCCATGAATAAGAGAGAAGCTATTGCACTATTACAGGAAACATAATGCAACAACATCCTCTAAGATGGCAATCTATATCACCACTCATGTGGAAAGAAACATAATAACTTAAGAGGGTTGGTCTAGGACCTAGGTCCTAGATAACTGAATTTAGTTCAACCACTACTAAAGCAATATGATTTCAAAACATAAAAGATATGCACCTGACAATTTTGAAGAAGTTGCTCCACTGTTGCTTTCTGTTTCAGTTATCAACTGTTCATTAGAAGGAGCAGCTTCATTCTGAGTTACATCAGCACTGGCAGGATGTTCTATCATTTTACTTAACTCAGCTGAGGTTTCATCAGGTATGTTGACACCAGACGTATCTAACAGGGAAACAGATTGGTCGCTGGTCTTTCTTTCTTCTGCTGCAGAAGTGGGAATCGCATCTTCCTCAAGTTCAGTAGAAGGGGGAAGCTCATCTGTATCCAGGGAGTCCTTTGGAACTGAAGGAATGCATTCCTCGGGAGCTTCAGACTCGGTTTCTTTGCTCTGCTCACTGAGCTCCATATCAGGTGTAGGTGAGTTGCACTCATTAGAGTTAACTACTTTATCACTTTCAACACACGGAGCCACCAATTGCGAACCTTCAACCTCAGTATTCAATGCTACAAGGCAGTATAACAGAGAGTAGGAATCAAGAACGCATTGTAGATGGAATGACAATAGTAAAAATAAGTAACTCCTACTGATGTTATTAATACAAGGAATATAAAACTATATTTTGGCATTAATACCTGGATAACTACCAACAGAACAATCAGGTTTTGACCCAGTAGTTTTGTGAACTTCAACTCCCCCAGCAGAACAATTGGAGCCAACTTCTTTTTCAACATCATCAAAGACCATCTCATGAGGATCAAGAGGCAACTTTTCACTATCCTTTTCATGGGCAGAAATATTTACATCACTTTCATGAGCATCCACCTGCATAGTGACAATATCTTCTTTGCTTGTCCACATGCTCTCACCTACAAAGGGAGGGTGCACATAATCTGCATCCTCTACATTGTCCTTTAGCGGTGCAGCAGTGTTTAAAGCATCATCCATGACATCATTAACTGATTTCTCACAACATTCTCCAGAAACTGTGGAGCCAATTGATTTACCAGAATCATCTGCTGCATCATCAGTTTTGTGGTCGCAATCCTTCTCAGGAAGATCATCTAGTACCTCATGTAACATAGCGGGCCCAGATGTAGCACATGGGCCATGAAGAGAAATGTTACTTTCAGCAGAGACAACTTCACTTCCTTCAAGAGTTTTGTGTCTATCTGGCGATTTTATAACAAGACCCTGCTCTATTTCATTACTGTCATTGACTGCAGGGGCATCAACATTGCCTTCCATACCAAGCCCCTGAATACCTTCTTCCTGAAGTACAATAGATGACTTGTCATGTGACATCATATCACTTTGAGACAAGTCCTTAATCTCTGTGTCTGAGACACTATCATGTTCACGGTTATCTGTAGGTTCAACAACAAATGGAACCTTATTGAACCCAACATCATTGGATACAGAAGCTCCCATCCAATGCTCACTAGATGCTTCAATTGAATTAGATATCAAAGTATCAACTGTATGGTCTTCTTGATGGGACTGCATACTTGAAGTGGTTTCATGAGAACAATGTTTCTCAGCATTATCTATTTCAACAGAAATCCCACTCAATCTTGCATCATTTTCATTGAATCCTTTGTCCAGCTCCTCAACTGGATTAGAAGTACCTTCCACTGTGCAAATTGAACTAAAATTGATACTGCTAATTTTATCCTGGTCAACTGATTCCCTAGAACTAACATCAATATTTTTAGAAGAGCTCTCAGTATTGTCAATTTCCTTTACAGGAACTGGTAGGTCTTCTTGCATTTGATGGGACAGAGATTCATCCACCACGCCACAAGTTTCCCTTTGATTATCCTCAGCTCCCTTCACGCCAAAGCTCGAGTCTCCAGTGGTCACAATTATACTACTATCTTTGCTATCATTACCTACTCCATAAGGGGGAAAATCGGTCTCCTTAGCCTGTAAAGTATGTTCAGTGTTATCATCTTCAGCTCCTGAAGTTCGATTTGGGCTAAAAGAACTTCCACCAACTTCAGCTGGGGGTAATGAAGGAATTCCATTGTCAACATCATAAATTTTATTAGCATCCCTCAAATCTTTCTCCACTATTCTTGCTGTGCTACCCAGCTGATCACCGGGATCTGATTCTTCTATCATATTGTCACCAGGGACCATTTCTTCCTGACCAACTGCCTTCAATAGCATTTCAACAGATTCAGATGATGTAGCCTCAGACCAGACATTGATATGCCTCGGCAAAGGACAAGATTCTGCTGCACTGGAGCTGAACTCTATTCCATTGCCTCCCCGAGAAAAATCCTCAATCCAATGGTTGTCTTCCTGACTTGGAATACCAAGGAAAACTTCGTTTTCAACTAAACTGTCAAATCTTAAATGCCCATGGAGACTATCATCAAAATCAAACTTAGGAAGAGCAAAGGGTCGCAAAACAGAAATTTTGGAGCTCTCTTCACCAGCTAAGTGAAGATTCTGGCCTTCATAGTCATTGTCATTATAGTCCATCTGTGTATCCCTAAAAGCAAAAAAAGAGTTTAGGAGCACATGGAAAACACATCCAGAAGCACTCAGATTTAGTCGCTTCAGGAGGAAAAAGCAAACAATTACGCATTAATCTAAGAAGAGCATATAATGGCCAGAGGAACAAAGCGAGGAGTAATTTCACCAAAAGCCCATGTCACAGTAAAAATTGAGACTACCCACGTCTCTTAATCCTTTTCCACCACTCTATCATGCAGTACTTAAATCTCCAGAACAGGAAACCCACTCCTCTCCAAAACCAAAACAGTAACAAACCTAGACCCACCCCCCACTACCGAAATTCCACCTACAACTTGGATTTCCCGAAACTAAAGCAATAAATTTAAAAACCTTGAAACATCCAACTAAGAAAAAAAAAAACTAAAAAAAAAAAAAGAGGAAATGAAGAGTACCAGAAGAAGTAAGTGTAGAGACGCTACCTCCCTCCATCCGAAGACGAAATCCTGACCGTTGATTCCCCTCAACTCAACCCTAATCCAACGGCCACGCTCTCCTTCATAACCCTAGTCCCCCAAAAACACTCAAAAATATTCGGAACGGAAACCGGCGACAAACACAGACTCGGCCGTCCAACTCGTCAAAACCTTCACACTGGCAGTGAGCAGACCTCAACCCCTACGTACACGTGCACACAAAGGCGCGGGGAGAGAGAGAGAGAGAGAATGTGGAGATATAGAGAGAGAAAGAGAGAAAAAGCGGTGTGTGAAGTGTGTGTGTTTAATTTCAGATGTTAGGCGATGAAAACTGGTAAAAAAACTTAATATTTTTGCTTTTTCTGCGGCATCGAGTGGTGGGTTAGGGGCATTTTGGGGAATTTGGGGATGAGACGCTGATGCGTAAAGGCAGTGAATATGTGCACGTGTCGCGATTTCATTGGTTGTAGGGAAAGGAGCCAATGGCTGTTTCGCTCTCTGTTTGAAATTTCTTCCTTAAATCCGGAGTCTTGAGTTACCGCCTGTGACAATTATTGGATGACTGTCGTTTCGCTCTTGACACGTGTAGGAGATGAGGGGTAGATATGTAATTCAAGTATATTTGAGTTCCATATTACTACTATCATTTTTTAATTGGTGAACAATATTTATTAATAAGATTAATATTTATATATTAATATAATAAAAATAAAATTAAGTGTAACAAAAACAAGCCTATAAAAATAGGAGTTTAATATACATAAGCCTATAGAAGAAAATATACTTGTATTATTAAAGAATAGTAAATATAATAAATCATTAATGATAAAAAAATCTTGAAGAAAATAGTAATAAACATAATTTTATTAATCCATTCGTCGGAATTTTTACTGTGCTTTATAAATCCCAAGTATAGTGAAAATTTCTTTAAAAAAAAGTAAAAAAGGGTTTAAATAATAAAATAATTGTAGTTTATTTTATATTTAAAATTGGGAGAATTGGCAATGGCATACATAAACTATATTTGAATTTTAAAAAAATGGCAGTCCTATATTTACAGATTTTAGAATAATTTAATCATTCAATTAAAAACGTTCACCTATTTGTATTAAATTTGAAATATATTTGAAATATTTGTAATTTTTAAGATCTACTTTTTCTTTTTGAAGGCTACATCTATTATCACATAATTCCAAGAGCCAAATAATTTGTTTGTCTAGACTACCCTAAATTAAAGTAAAGGATGAAATGTACGAGGAAAAATAAAATAATATATTTGTTTACATCTCATCAAAAAAATGACATTATAAATCTATTTCTATTTCTTTCTCTAATAGTTTTCCCACGTTATTTTGCTTTTTCTATTTCAAAAATTTTAACCTAAAAAGAAAAAGAAAAAAAAAAAGCTTTATATTTTAAGCACATGAAAGGTGTTGCAAATGCAGACCATTCCCCACCATTAACATACCATTTCAAATATTAAAATAAATTCATAAAAAAGAAGCTTGTGATGGAAAGGGTGTACTACAGTGTACACCACTCGAAAACCTTGTTAAATACTTCCTCCGTTCCGGCTTAATAATCAGAATTACTTTCCGCACAATAATCAAGGAGTTTAAGTGCAGAATGAGTTGAATGAAATTAATATTATATTGTTAAATGAGAAAAAAATACATTTTTTTAAATATGACTGATAAGTTTGGACAGACAGAAAAGAAAAATAAGACAATTAAGTTAGGATAGATGGAGTATTTGAGATTTTGTTAGGTCGATTCAAACTTTGATTGGATAGTTCTAAATATAATCTATTATTCATGATTGGCTTTTTATATAGGCTCGAGACTAATTTTTGTAATGTAATAGGCCGAATTTCCAGGCTATTTAAACTTTGATTAAGCATATTTGATAAATTTAATAAATATTTATTTTAATAATAAAATTAATTTCAAATAATAAATATAATTAATAATAAATGTAATGTATTATTATTTAAATGAGTTGATCTTTTAAGCCTTATAGGCTCATGTTCCATGGTGGCTTTAAAAATTGGTAAATGAAAATGGTATGATCAATTTTTGTGGTGATAGAATTGTAAGGTGCAAATGATTAATTTAAATTAATGTATTATAGTTTAAAAAATATATGCAATTGAAAAGTTGTATTTGTAATATTAATGAAGTGATGTAATGTATACCATAGGTTCATTAATTAGTGTATGATGTCAAATTATAAATGATGGACTTTTGTTTCTGTGACATGTTAACAACACAGTAAATTTTGCCATTACTATGAAAAGTCATATATTGCATTTGTTTATTACAATTTCATGTTGTTAATATATATATATTTAAGTTAATTATTAAAATTTTGTGTGATTTTGATTTTTATAAGAGCATATATAAATATAGAGAGAGAGATGAATGGGATGACAAGGGGAGGGTGACACTTATTGGTGATCATGAACCGAGTTGATTTAAGTAGACTAATGCTCGAGCTCCATGAAAAAAAAAACTCGAGTTTGAGCTTAAGTTCCAAATTCGAAATCGATTTATTAATTTTAATAATAAGTAAATTTATTCATGAATAAATAATTAATTAATGAGTATGAAATTTAAATGATATTAAACTCGATTTGAATTCAAGTTCGTAAGATCCGCAACCATTCAAATCGAGAATTCTTAGTTCAAGCCCGACAAGTATTCGAACAATTTGCGGTGGGTAATATTTTGAGTAGCTCCAGCTCAATTCAATTAATATCAAATTTGATTTGAATCTTTATTTAAAAAAATTAATCTCAAGTAGTTTGTGAGTTGATTTAGAGATGCTCACTCAGTGATGAGAGAGATGTGTAGAGAGTGGGAAGATGAACATATAAAAGGATTTTATTTTTTAAACTTTTTTTTTAAACATTTTTTATTCAAAACTTATTTATAAATTAAATTTGTACATAGATACAAAGATCCTCGCAGATGAAAAATCGCAAAAACTATATCATAGTAGTTTTTGCTATCTTTAAGTTTTATAGTTTACAACAATAGATATTTATATAAGAAACCAAGTTTTGTTTTAATAATGTTGAGACATGAATCTATTTAAACAACTATTTTTTGGGGGGCTCCTATTTAAACAACTAATAAAGCTATTATTTTCAACTTAACACATAAATTTATAGGAGTGAATTCCATTGTAAACCCTATGCCTATAGTCACCTCTACTTGAATAATTATGGGCACACTATAAATTGATTACTCCATTCAACATTAATACTAACTTACCCATCAAACACTTTCATTATAATTTTTTCCCCTTAAATACTAAGTATAATAACTAGAGACGTCACCTCATTCAAACTTAATTTCAAATAAATGACACAAAATTGAATAAGCCAATTAGAGTGAAGCCCGATAAATTAACTCGATTTAATTTATATTTATATTAGTAGTTTTTATAAACTAACTCGATTTGAACTTATTTAATTATAATCTTGAAGCACGTTCATATATTAATGAAATAATAATATTGAGATGTATTTTGCTTTTTTTTTTTTTTGCAAGAGTAAATATTTCATAATATTTCATATATGTATAGATTTTAGAGCTAAACATTAACATAAGAAATCTTACAAATTCATATTTGTAAAAAATACCTCATAAATTTATTGGTTAATAATTTTGTCTGAAAATTAATACTAAAGTTAAAAAATTTCGGCTAGAATTGACCCAAAATAATTAGCACAACCCTGTAGCCCGTAGGGATGGACCGAAGCCTCATAATTTATTTCTAAATATTTTATTCATTTTTTATTCTTTAATTATCTACTCAGATTTTAAACTTTATTGCCAAAATATTTCAATGCTCATCAATTAATTGAGCATAACAAGCATCTTAGATTCAAAAATACTTTTCAATATTTTCTTAAAAATATATTCTTATTACAAAAATTAGTGTTTTTTTTTCTATTGTAACTAATAAAGTAAACAAAGAGTTATTAAATAGTGTTACAAACATAAGCTTTTAAAATTAATAATTTTATATTTTTATAAATAATTTCCTTAACAAAATTATTCACTACTATTACCCTCAATTTTAGCTACTTCAATAGTAAACCTTAATAAGTTACAACCAAAATATGTGAAGAACCAAAGTGAAAAAAAAAGTAAAAATAACACAATAAACATAAAAAGTAATCCATTTCATTGAAAGTTGAAACAAAAGAGCATGAAAAACTGCATAGAAAGTAGTTTGCTACCAAGCAAAAACATTAGTCATCAGCTACAAAGCTTTTGCTTATTTCAACTAAGACTCATCAAAAACTCATCGGATATCAATGCCCGCGGGCAACATACGCCAGAGAAACCGCGGCCAACACCGTGGTGGCCGACGACAGCATGGCCCAGAAGCTCTTCCTCTTCTCTGCATCCACCACACAGCACTGCAGGCTCTCCAGCTGCCTCTCCATCTCCTCCACCTTCGCGGCCTTGCTCTTGAAAGCATCCTTTATCGCCTCCATTTCCATCGCGTGCCCCTTCAACTCATCCGCGTCAACAACCAGGTCGCGACCTTGGTCATGACTCGAGCATAGTAAGGCAGATGTCGCCTTCAACATGTTCAGCACCAGCTCGGAGTTGGCATCTGCCAACTCCACTCTGCTCTTCATTGAGTCGAGATCAGCTTGAGCCTTCGCCACCCTTTCGTGTAGAGAAGCAATCTCCTCCCTCTGCTTCTCACAACGGGTTTCCAACTCTGTTTTCTTATCCAAGATTGAATCATTATCTGCCTTCATCTCCAAAACAGCCTTCTGGCTTTCCTCCATTTTCGTTTTCAATTCTTGAATCTTTTCTTTCAGTCTTGAATTATTCTCCCTCTCTTCATTGAGGGATCTCCCCACTACATCCCTCTCAGCAGAAACCTCATCAAGCTTCAACTCATACTTCCTAATTTCAGATTCTAGCATCCTAATCTTCTCCGAATCAACCTGCTTCGATTCCTCTAATCCAGAAACTGCAGACTCCAGTTCCCCTACACGGTTTTGCAGCTCTCCCACTTCACCATCCACTCTATTTTTCGCCTCAAGAATGGTAGTCTTCTCCCGAGTTAAGTCTTGTATATTGCGCTGCAGCTTAGCTATCTGCTCAACTGCATCACCCAAATTCTTCTCCACCATACTCTTCTCAGCTACCAAATCTTGAATGGCTCCCTCACTCAACTTCGCCTCCTCGACCAACCGAGTAATCTCTCTCTCAACCTCCTTTAGCTTCTCCTCACCTCCAACGCAGTTCTTCTCCAACTCCATCACAACCCTTTGAAGCTTCACCTCCTCCTCTTGAGAATTCGCAACCATCTCATTGAGTTTGCTCACAACATTCTCTAACTCTTGCCTTTTCACTATCTCATCATTCTTCTCCTTCTCAAACCCTTCCTTTTCTTGAACAATCATACTGATTTCCCCCTTCATCTTCTCTATCACCTCATTCGACCCCTTCAAGTCCCTCTCCAGCAAATCTTTCTCCCCCGTTAGAGACTTGATCGTCATATCCATATCTTGCTTTTCTCTCACTACAGCGTTGTAGGCAGCTTGCAAGGCATCAATTTCTCGTACCAGTTCCTTCATTTTACCATCCAATTTGGCCAAATCCGCCTTCAACCCTTCATCTTCTTGGATTTGCCGGTTCAGATTCTCTTGGAATTCATCTCTTTCAATGAGAAGTCGCCTCGAGAACTCTCTTTCTTCACCTAATACACCCTCAGTCTCACTCAAATTCAGATTCACCCTCGCAATCTCACTATCTTTCTCCTCACTCACCTTCTTCCACTCCCTCATTTCCATCTCCAAACCCTTGATTTCCCTGCAAAACTCATCGCCTCTCGCCCCCACCTGAACCGTCACAAAAACGGCCAGCACCAACCTCTCAACATCCAGTAACGCGGCCTGCTCAACCAACCGTTCCAACTCGGACTCCAACGCCTCCCTCTCCGAGTTCGACCGAGTTAACTCCGCCTCCAACGACTCTTTGGACTGTTGAAGTGCTTCCACCTTCTCGCGGCCCTCGACCGCCTGCTTCACCAGTATCTGATTTAAAGATTTGAGAGTCTCCAACTTATCCGAGTCCATGGCAGGCGGCGGAGGCGCTCCTTGAGGCGGCTTCACCTCTTCCTCCCGCTTCTGCGATGCCTTAACCTGTTGAGCATTTGATACTTTCTTCTTCGCCATTTCTTTAAAAATAAAAAACAAAATTTCGGTAAATTGGTGGTAGAAAATGGGATTGGAGATGAAGGGTGAGAGATTTCTGAGGCTCTTTTAATTTTGTTGTGGATTATTTATGGTGGAAGAAGATGTGAACAGTAAAGATGGGTGGAGAGAGAGAGAGAGAGAGAGAGAGAGAGAGAGAGAGAGATGAAAGGGACGGACGGATGGGTGGAAGTGGTTGTAGGGTTTCTGAATCGAATTCAAATTTTGGAATTTGGAGGGCTCGATTTTCCATGCCTTTTTAAATTATTTTTATTATTATTTACTATTATTATTATTATTATATTGGGTTGGATTTTATTTATTTTTATTTTTAATTATTATTATTATTTTATTTATTTATTTATTTATTTATGTCTGTTTGGTTGAATTTTATCAAAGTTTTCAGCCAACATTCATTTTTTTTAAGTTGATTTAATTTATGTGCCCTAGTTTTGAATTTCTCTCATTTATTGTCTTAGTTATTTTGAGTCGGTTTGCATCTACTTCTACAAAAGAATTCTCAGATAATTAAACCTATTTATGAACTACCCAAATTGGATAAACTTTTTTCTTAAAAAATTGTGGTCTCTTAAATTATATCGTTTCAGCTGTATAATATTATTTAATGGTAAAGATGTTTAAGATCATTTATTTTGAATTTAAACTATGTTCAAATATTAATGAAACAATAATATAATAATATTTTGATTGCTTTAATCGTGAAGTACATGAAAATTTTGATGTATAATGATTTAAAAAAAGAGAGACTATTTTAAGATTAAATATTTAATATATCTTCTAATTATAAATTATTCTGTGAGACTATCTCACAAATAAGACAAATTGAAAATCGATCAATTATTGGGATGTAAATATAAAAATTGATCAATTTCTATTTTCAGTCAAACATTTTATGTTTTGAATATATTGTTGTTTGCAGAATCAATCAATTTTTATTATAGAATTGGTTAATCTTCACTGCATCAATATGAGAATCAATCAATTAAACCAATACGTAACTGGCTCATACTAAATTTTGCCATTAATTATTTAAAAGAATAAGTATAAAAACATTTAATGGCATAAAAAGTATAATAAAATTCTACATGTAAAAAAATAAATCTAACAAGCTAACAAAAAAAAAGAAGAATTAGGATAAAATGTTTTTAGCCCAAATTAATCAGTATGGACATACTAGCTAAAGGTGGCCAAATGGAACTTGAACCGCCCGAACCGACCCTGAACCGGCCCAACAGTTCACGGTTCCGAACCGGAGCCAGAACTTTATTTTGCTGGGCCGGTTCAGGTTCCACCCCCTAACCGGAACCAGAACCGCCGGGAAAAAAAAATTAATAAAAAAAATTGAAACCGACCAATGACAACACACCACGTCACCTCGGACCGGCGGTTCCAAACAGGAAACATATTGAACCGGAACCGCAAAAAGAAGGGCCGGTTCAGGTTCCAAATTTTGGAACCACCGAACCGGCAGCTCCGAACCGGAACCG
>JAPKLW010001840.1:86124-145348 GCA_026898455.1 Plectranthus barbatus | reverse complement strand
CGCATAAAGAAACCTTTTAAAAGAAAAATACTAAGCAGATTTTTTAAATAAAATCAAAAGACCTCCACAAAGCGGTCCTAGGCTGTAAGTGTATCTCTCGTTCTAGTAAACGTCTACGAGTGTAGCTTGCTAGTTCCCGGAGGTACATGGGTACGGTTGTTGGGATTTCTAGACAAACAATTTAAATCATGTGAATAGTGGGAGGGCTTTGCGTAAACGTCTACGAGTGTAGCTTGCGTAGACCTCTTTCACAAGTATTCTAGGATTGATTTAAATTAAAGATAACAAAAGCTTTGAGGGCTGTGCGGTATGGTTACGTGCCATGCTAAACTGTCTCTTTTTGGCCGGAGTTAAATTTGTGGTTAATTGCTTAGAAGCATCTTAGAATATAATGCAAGAATTGCATCCCTGTTCTTGAGAGATGGCTTGGTCTAAGGTTTTCACTAATTATTAATTTCTAGTGTCAAAAGCATGCTGACATGGTAGTGAAATTAAATGGATTGGGGCTTAAAACCCGCAGTTCTGGTTGAGGGTGATATCGTAAACGTCTACGAGTGTAGCTTGCGGTGGGTACTCTTGGGCAATTAGTGGAAAACATTTGTATTTGATTTATTAAAAGGTTTTCAATGCATTTGTTTTCGAAGTTCAACATGTATGTTCTTATTTAAGATCCTTTATTGTTTCAGATATGTCTATGTCTACTGTCGATCATATACTTGCTCTCAATCCTCTAACTGGTCCGAACTTCCATGTATGGAGTTTTTACATCAAACACGTCCTTTATCTTGAAAATCAAGCACATGTTCTTTACATGGATCCACTGTTGCGCTCTGAGAGAGGAATGTGCAAACTTGAGCTTGAATTCTATGACAGATGGGAGGATGCTGATGAGATAGCCTTCTGGCTCATTACGCGTTCCCTGTCTAGAGAATTAAGGCATAAGTATGAACACCTCGAAAGGGCTGGAGAGCTTTGGAAGGAACTCTCGACAGCTTTTGGCAAAGTGGAGCGAACTATTGACTGTAAGCTTGTACACGATCTTGTGTGCAAGAAGATGGTTGAGGATAGTTCCGTGACAGAGCACATGATGTCTGTGATTGATCTCATGAGACAGTTCACTGTGCGGGGTGGTAATATCAGTGTGCAAGGCGAGATTGATATTATCTTAAATTCTCTTCTGGAATCCTTTAATGACTTTAAGGTAGTTGCTGCTGCAAAGGGAGAGTATGCTCTGCATGAGCTGCTTGAGGATCTTGTAGTGGAGCAGTCTACCATGCGAGCACGGAAACCTGTTCTGTCTGGTTCCAGCACTGGTTCAACAACCTCTATGGTTGGAGATGACGGTGCTGAGAGCAAGTTCAGGAAAGCAGGCAGTGAAAGCAAGTCTAGGAATGGGAAGAGAGTCAAGGTCATTCCAAAGAAGAACAAGTGTGCTGGCTGCGGAAAGGTGGATTGTCCGAATGCGTAGGGACAAGGTATGCCATTTTGCATGTATAACTGTAAGCATGATTAGAGTTAGTTGTTGCTCTTCTAGAGCTGTAAACACTGACTTGTTAATCATGTTGTTGTACTTTGCAGGGGACCATGCCGACAAGGCTGGTGAATGATGGCAAGAAGATACCAAACTGGATGAAAGCAACGTTCTATGACGGAGCTTCATGGAGTTTTTCCTTTCCTTATGTTTTTGATGTTTTAAGTACATTTGAGTTTTATTTGTGGGCCGTGGTTTATCGGCAGGACAAATTTTATCAACTATCTATGGATGTTTGTTATTTATGATTTCAATCGTTGAAAATAACAATGTCATTCATTATGTAATGTTGATTTATACTTTTTATGCTACTTTGATCAAAACATGTCCGCTAGCATTGCATGTAATTCATCCGTAATTGATAATCCTAGGAAGAGAAAACTTACTTCTTCTGATGAGGATCTTACATATCTCTGGCACTTGAGATTGGGTCACATCAGCTTGAAGTGGATTCAGAGACTTGCAGATGACGGTACATTGGACTTAGTCCGGGCTGTACCTTATCAAGTCTGCGAATCCTGCATCGAGGGCAAGATGTCAACTAGGCCTTTCAAGGCTAGTCAGTCTCGAGCAGAGGATATGTTGGAGTTGATCCATTCTGACTTGTGTGGACCAATGTCCACGCAGGCTCGTGGAGGGTACGAGTACTTCGTCACTTTCATTGACGATTACTCAAGGTACGGATATGTTTACCTGCTTCGCTACAAGTCTGTATGCTTTGAGAAATTCAAAGAGTTCAAGGCTGAAGTAGAAAAGAAGGTCGGGAAAACTATCAAGTCGCTGCGATCTGACCGCGGTGGCGAATACCTCGGTAACGAGTTCCTGCAGTATTTGTCAGAAAATAGGATTACATCCCAATGGACTGCACCGGGTATTCCCCAGCAAAATGGTTTAGCTGAGAGAAGAAATAGGACTCTTCTAGAGATGGTAAGATCAATGATGAGTTATGCAAGCTTACCTATTTCGTTTTGGGGCTACGCATTGGAGACAGCGGCTTACGTGCTTAATGTGGTGCCTTCTAAATCAGTTCCTAAGACACCTTCTGAGCTCTTCCTTGGTCGCAAACCTAGTTTGTGCAAGTTCAGAGTATGGGGCTGTCCGGCACACGTACTGTCGAAGGAACCTGATAAATTAGAAAGCAGGTCAAAAGTAATGCTGTTCATAGGGTATCCCAGGCAAACGAAAGGTGGTTACTTTTACTGTCCTGAGATTTAAAGAGTCGTTGTTAGCACCAACGCTAGATTCTTGGAGGATGAGTATGTGAGTAATCACAAGTCAATGAGTGATATCGTTCTTCAAGAAATTGAGAACGAGAATGCAATTCCAAGGGAAGGGGAACGTGTAAATGTGGGT
The DNA here is from genome assembly GCA_026898455.1 of Plectranthus barbatus. Taxonomy (NCBI): domain Eukaryota; kingdom Viridiplantae; phylum Streptophyta; class Magnoliopsida; order Lamiales; family Lamiaceae; genus Plectranthus; species Plectranthus barbatus. The sequence goes on along the minus strand of JAPKLW010001840.1, from coordinate 142,464 downwards.
GCTCCTGTGAGAGGTACAGCACCACAGACACGTTCTTCAGTGCAAGGTGCAGGACCACAAGTCACTGCACCTACTACTGACACGGCACAGATGCCTCGTCGTAGTGGGAGAGTTATTTTCCAACCGGAAAGGTACATGTTCGTGGGTGAGTCTTCGGACTTGAGCCTGGAAGACGGACATGAGGACTCTGACCCACTGACTTACGAAGAGGCAGTGCAGGACAAGGATGTTGCCAAATGGCGTGTCGCCATGGATTCTGAAATAGAATCCATAACTGCTATGGATGTATACCAGAAAACTGATTTGCCGGATCGCTTTAGGGCCATAGGGTGCAAATGGGTATACAAGAGAAAGAAAGGGGCAGATGGAAAGATTACGGCCTTCAAGGCCAGGCTGGTGGCAAAGGGTTATAGTCAGAAAGAGGGCATTGACTATGATGAAACCTTTTCACCCGTAGCCATGCTCAAATCCATCCGGATACTCCTTGCCATAGCTGTGCATATGGACCTCGAGATCTGGCAGATGGATGTCAAAACCGCTTTTCTAAACGGTTACCTTGAAGAAGGTAGGGACATCTATATGCAGCAACCCGAGGGTTACATAAGCAAGGGCGAAGAACATCTTGTCTGGAAGCTTAGGAAGTCCTTGTATGGACTTAAGCAAGCTTCATGGTCGTGGAACTTACGTTTCAACGATGTGATTAAATCCTATGGATTTGCACAGTTGGAAAACGAAAGTTGTGTTTACCGACTTTGTGTCAGTGGGAGCGTGGTCTTCCTTGCACTATACGTTGATGACATACTCCTATTTGGAAACAACGAGGGAGTGATGTCCGAAGTCAAGGTTTGGTTATCCGAACAGTTCCAGATGAAGGATCTGGGTGAAGCTGGCTACATTCTTGGGATTAAGGTCTTACGAGATCGTAAGAGAAGAATGTTGAGCTTATCCCAGGCATCCTATGTGGATACTGTGATAGCCCGGTTCAGCATGCAACTCGCCAAGAAAGGCTTGCTGCCTTTCCGACATGGCGTTCGTCTTTCTAATGGGCAGTGTCCTCAGACACAGCGGGAGAAAGACGAGATGAGTCTTGTACCATATGCTTCGGCTGTGGGTAGTCTCATGTATGCGATGTTGTGTACCAGGCCAGATATCTGTTATGCCGTTGGCATGGTAGCAAAATATCAGTCTAACCCTGGACAGGCGCACTGGACTGCTGTAAAGCATATCCTCAAAGATTTTAAAAGAACTAGGAATTTCTGCCCAGTTTATCAAAGTGAGGATTTGTGCCCTGTGGGTTATACGGACTCGGATTTCCAAGGGGACCAGGATGAGAAGAAATCAACCTCAGGTTATGTGTTTACCCTGGGAGGTGGAGCTGTATCTTGGAGGAGCTCAAAGCAGAAATGCATTGCTGACTCCACCATGGAGGCGGAATATGTCGCCGCCTCCGATGCCTCGAAAGAAGGGGTGTGGCTCCGGAACTACCTTTTAGAGTTGGGCGTGATTCAGAGTTTGCCAAAGAGCATCACAATTTATTGTGATAACTCTGGTGCAGTTGCAAACTCAAAGGAACCGCGGTCTCACAGGGCAAGCAAACACATAGAGAGAAAGTACCATATCATACGAGAAATCGTATCGAGGGGCCATGTGCTGATTAAGAAGATTGACACTGCTGACAATCTTGCTGATCCATTTCCAAAGAGCTTGCCACAGAAGGTTTACGAAAGACATATTCGTGAGCTGGGTCTGAGGTGGATGCCGACCACTGATAGTGGTTAGAGACAGCAGACTAGATAGACAAACTGTATACTCTGTAATAGCTTAGTTATGCTTTGAGTATAAGTGGGAGATTGATGAGTTTTGTATACTGAAAGCATTTATTACAATGTGTATACAACGGTTTATTTCTCATATCTGTTAACAATCGTACATGTATGAACAATGGTATCCTCTTGTCTCACCGATAGGGACGATCATACGGCGTGTTGTAGATCGCAGAAGACAGTATGATCACTTGACCTAGTGAAACATAAACATAATCACAGCCGAGACAGCGTATGAGGATACGTTTGTCCGGATGGCTGCGGCATTGTCGGAATAAGTAGTCTGTCTTAGTTACTTGACATGCTGGTACGCAGAGGTGGCGTATTGATGGACCGCAGTGAGATATATTCGTCTGTCTGACATCAGCGAATAAAAGATCTCGTTATATTGATTGAGTCCAAACCCTAACGAAGGTTCAGGGGTTTGCACGGGTTGACTGTTGCTTTGACTTGCCATGGTGGAGAGCCAACACAGCGCGCTTGTATATCCGCATCTTGGGTAACAGCAGTTCGTGTAGTACCGCCTGAGACTGAACTTAGGTAACCATATCCGAGTAATAGGATGGGGACATTCCCTGAGGAGCTCAATAACATTCATCGTGCCAAAGTCCTGCAGGCTGATTAAGTTCAGGCACGAGTGATAAGGTTTGAGTGGTACTACGCAGGAATTATAAGATATTAATTAATTGTAGTTAGAGCTTGTCAGAGGCTCCGATTAATTAATGGATGTCCGGTAACCTTAAATATGGGGATTCTCAATTAATGCAACCCGTTCTCACAACGTGGTAATAAAGGGGTAGGTCAGTATTAATTCTGTGGTGAAAAATAATTAATATTAATTAATTAATTGAGTCCTGGGTTGTGGACATGGGAATTAATTAATTTATAGGCCCACTTTATTATTTGCATTAGGTCCCAGGTCTGGCCCAATAAGTGTGCAGAATTGAGCCCAGGAGCCCATTAGGGTTTTATAACCCTAGGTCTATAAATAGACCTCTCACTCTCTGAAACCCAAGCCACTTCATAACACAATTTGAAAAACCCTAGATCTAGAGAGTGAGAGAGGGGGCGCCGACTTCAAGGGAGAAGGAGGAGAATTTTTGAATTCTGGTCCTGCTCAAGCCACAGATCTACGGAGTCCTCACCAGTAGTAGATCTGAATAGCACCGGGACATAGATCTGAAGACCTGATCTGGAGAACAACGGATTTCTTCTTTCCCCTTTCTTTGTTTTCGATTTTGTCTTGAAATTAGGGTTGCTAATTTCTGTTTCCGCAGACAAATTCGATTTGCGTGGTTGAATTGAAGTTTGGAATTCAAACGCAAAAGATCGGTACAGACCCTACGGAATTACGGTAATCTCTCAATCCACAATCTCGTATTAAATTTATAGGAGCATGCTAGGTTTTTTAGTAATTTAATTGTGAGCAATATCCATAGATCCGATCCGATTCATTTGGTTTTGGTGATTCTGTTCACGGTAAAACCCTACAAGACCGAGCCTATGCAACCCATTCCTCACCACATGGTAGCAAATAGGTAGGACAGTATTGATTCTTTGGTAGCATGAATCAATATTAATTATATTCTGGGTTGAATAGGGAATTAATTAATTGATAGGCCTTATTTGCTATTTGCATACTGGTCCCTGGTCTGGCCTATGAAAGCTCAGGCCCATCTGGAGATCAGAATTTTCTATAAATAGGTCTCAGGTTCTCAGATCACAACACACCACAAGATCATAAATTGCGAAACAGCTGACCAAGATTTGGGAGCTGTGATCAACTAGATCTGATAAACGAGGAGGAAATTCTGCTTCTCGATAGGCATGGAATCTGAATGGAATCTTCACCAGATTTTCGGATCGGAGCTGGGATATAGATCTAAAGATCAGACCTGGAGGATCCTTTTCTGTTTCTCTCTCCTCGGTTTTCGAAATTAATCATCATTAATTTCATAGATTTAACTTCTTCATCTTATAGGAATAAATCTTGTTGAGCAGGAAAGAGGATCAAGGATCAAATCTTTGCGCATCGTAGTCTTTAGTTTCTACAATTCAGGTATTTCTCATAAACCTTCTCATGCATATTCAATAAGAGCATGTTAGGATCAATAATAGGCATAGTAATTATTTTTTATATCCAATTATCGATCTGTGCTGATGGATTTAAGTGATTCAATTCACGGTATTCAAAATCCCTTCACTTTTACCTACCAAGTAATGACATATTTGATCAATGTCGCTATGTGTGGTCGTTTGAGTCTGACACTCTTGATTCCTGACAATAGAAGAGAGTTCAACATCAGAATATTCATTCTCAGTTTGCACATAACAATTTGTAATATTTTCTAGCGACTGAATGTTGGAGTCTGGTATATCAATATATTTTTCCTTCATCACTTCAATAATTTCTTCTTCAATCTTTCCAGTCTTTGTGATCTCTATATCAGTATCCATACATTCTCTTTCGTCATCTCCTTCATGATCACATTCATCATTGAAGGTTGTGTTGAAGTTGATTTTCTTCTTCTTAAAAGAGTTGGACACTTATTTGCATAGTGGTCTATTCCATAACAACCATGACATTTAACACCATCAATGTCCCTCTTATGTAAAAATGAACATATCTATTTATTTATATATCCATCACATCCTCTCCTTCATGAGCTAGTTGAGTTTTTTGTGAAGTTTTATGGAGTAAGGATAGGTGGTGAACTTATTCTGTTGTAGTTTGAGTCTCCTAAATCATTTCTCATGGATTTGACAAGCTTATTGAACTTGTTAGTAAGTAAAACAAGATTTGGCTTATCTTTATCTAGAAGTTCGACATTAGATTCATCTTCTTGAAAGGTTTCATATGATGTACTTGAAGATGTCACACTTCCAGCTTTTCCACCGTGAAGAGCTATGCTCTTTGCCTTGTATTCATGTTTATGTTTCTTGAGATTTATCTCATAAACTGTTAGAATATTTACCAGGTCAGCAATCTCTAGTGTTGCAACATCTCTTGCTTCTTTGATTCTGGTTACCATGATGTTAAGCTTTTTTGGCAACGACTTTAACATCATGTTAACTAACCTCTTATTGCTTATAGGTTCACCTAGAGCATGAGCTTCGTTTCCATTGATTCCGTATTCTCATAGTAAGAGGAGATTGTTTCATCTTCCAACATCTTGAGGGTCTCAACTTTTGTATTAAGTAATTCCATCTTAATCTCTTTAACATTCGCAGTTCCTTCGAATTTCTATAGAAGTGTGAACCATGCTTCTTGTGCTTCTGAGCATCTTGATACTAACTTGAAACACACAATATCCAAATAAACAAGTATAGCATTTAATGATTTTGTGTTAAAGTTAGAGATAAGTTGTTCTTCAACACTCCATAGTCCTTAGGGTTTAAGTTTGGTAATGGTTTTGGCAACATCCTTTGGATCTTGAACAACGGTTTTTGGTGGTATCCATCCATTCAAAAGAACAAATTCACGATCGATCGTGTATAGACTTGATGTATATCCTCATTCGAGACTTCCGCAGAGAGTAGTTATTCCCATTACCCTCCTGAATGGGTGGTCGACAACCAAAGCTTGAAAAACCTATTATAGTAAACTTCACTCAGTAACAAACAACTTAGTCCGTCAAGAAGCAGACTCTTGATGTCAATCGAAAGGATTTAGTGCCCGAGTTTACTATTAACACTGTGATGTTGAAGTTTTCAACGCAACGGAAATCAATATGCCTGAATAACAGAGTAATGTTAAACAAATTGTTAGACTTAGACAAATTTTGACACATTCGAAGTTTAACACACAGCGGAAAATCTGAACAGACACAAAGAATTATTTTTCACGAGTTTAGAGATTCCAAACTCGCGAGAGTCTTACGACTTAAAATAGATTTCACTATGATAATGAAGTTTACACAGCAAAACCAAAATAATAATTATTCAAACCTCTTCTCGGTTCACTCCCTAGAAGAAACTTGAATTTACATAAAAATAGAGACTAGAACTATGAAAATCGTACTAACAAACACACGATTCAACAATAAAAACTCCTCTAGCATTGGATTCACTCTCCGGATGTAGGATCCTTCTTCGACTTGAATGAATTTGTGAGTTGAAGGCACGGGGAAGGTTTTTTTGAAACTTGGAACGCCTTGCTGAATAAGATCTCGATGAATAATGTAGGTTGTTCACTTTATTTTTGCACTCCATCACCCTTTTTATAGGTGTAGATGAATGTAGGTACAACACCTTCATGTGATATATGATATCTGCACAAATATCTCAACTGCCAAGACTAGAAGAAAGATATGTTAAATATTCAAACATATCCTTAAAAGATAGAAACAACTTTAACATATATCTCCAAAACTAGGAAGTAGGTCTATTCAAAAATATTTATAGATAAATCAAATCAATTCGCTTCCGGATCTTTATAAGATTCGTATCTATCCCTAGAAAGAACTGAATTCACGAAATATAAAAAATGCATAAAATAAGAAATGATAAAATTAACTCAGCAAAGTCTGACACTATGATCTTAAACATAGGTATTAATTATTAAACATAACATTGACTCAGTCAATTCTAACACCACTATGTTAAACATAGATGTGTTAAACTTTGTATCTTTGATGATGATTTTGATTCGACATTTTTCATCAATTAATACAAATTTTATTTTTCATGAAGGAATTCATAAAGCTTATTATTCCTTGTATTTGCTTATAATTTTGTACAGGGGCGGAGCCACCCCAGGGCTGGGGGGGCTCGAGACCCCACGAGCCAATTTTTTTTATATACATACATATATATTAAAAAATAAATAGGTAGAATAAAATTGTATTATTGGACCCCACAGTTGTTATTTTTTGAAGGATAATAGTGATATAGTTGTGTTAAAATTTTGGGCCCATTTTATTTTGATTTGCATATTAAAAAAAAAAAAATTGGGCCAATCTAAGAGTTATGGCTTATTTATTAAAAAAATGGCCCAACTCTCTTACCTATTTGAATTCAACATTAATAAAAAAGATTTATTTACCTTCGGCTTTGGCTTCTGTTCGACGACTTCTTGCGAAAGGAAAAAGAAAACCTTTCTCCTATTTTTCAATCTCTCTCGTGATTGAGTAATTGACTGTAAACCCATCTCTAATTTTTCAATTATTTTGAAGATTGACGGTTGTTCTTATTCTTGGTCCACAAATACTTCACACCGAAGTCTCTATTCTTGTATCCAATATCATCAATGCCAAGGTAATTTACAAACCATGTTTATTATTGAAATCTTTAATCTTTATGATTTATTTTAATTATTAATGAAATTTATTGATTATTGTGAATTTATTTATAATTTCAAATATGATTGAAATGTTTTGTTATTATTTAGGGGAAAGAGTACATTGGATAAATTCTTTTCCAAACTTGACAAGGGTTCCAAATCGACTGTTGAAAGGTCAGCTAATTCAACTTCTAACGATAAAGAAAATAATATTGATAGTAGAAAAAGAGGTCGAATAGAGATTGAAATATCAGATAATGATGTTATTGGCGACCCGACATTGCGAAAGCTAATTGATAGTTATCATGCTGATATTAGAGATGAATTAAGGAGACGGTATTTAGTCAAAGGCCCTTGTCAACCATATGGACATACTTTTCCTATGACTGAATTTAGTAAGATTCATAGATCGTTTCAAGATTCTTGGTTCAAGAAATTTGATTGGCTTGAATACAGTGTATCTAAAGATGCAGCATATTATTTATGGTGTTATTTGTTTGCTCAAAGTGACCATAAACATGGGGATAACGCATTTACTAAAAGTGGGTTTAAAAATTGGAAAAAAGCAATGGAAAGATTTCAAGCTCATGAAGGGTTGATAGATAGTCCACATAATTATGCTAAAACTAAGTGTTTTGGATACAATGATCAAATACATAATGTGGATTATGTAATGCATCCAAAAAGTGGTCAAATGGAAGTGGATTATCGACTTCGATTAACAGCAGTTTTGCATGTAGTTCGATTTCTTTTGGGACAGGGTTTGGCTTTCCGTGGGCATGATGAGTCGACAGAGTCCATTCACAAAGGTAACTTTCTTGAACTTATAAAATGGTATTGTGAGCGAAATGAAGAAGTAAATAAGGTCATGAATTCAAATGCTCCTGGAAATAGTCAATTGACTTCTCCAATGGTTCAGAAGCAAGTCATAAATGCATGTGCTACTAAGTGAGAAGTTTTATCTTGGCAGAAATTGGAGATAAGTGGTTTTCTATTTTAATTGATGAGTCTCGTGATAGCTCAGTGAAGGAGCAAATGTCTATTGTTTTGAGATTTGTGAATAATCAAGGGGTAGTGATGGAACGGTTCCTTGGAGTTGTGCATGTTAGTGATACTTCTACACAATCTTTGAAAAAATATATCTGCGATTTCTTTGCAAAGAATGGATTATCATTGTCGAGAGTTAGAGGTCAAGGGTATGATGGAGCTTCGAATATGCGTGGAGAATTTAATGGACTTAAGGCACTCATTTTAAAAGATAATGAACATGCACATTATATTCATTGTTTCGCTCATCAGCTTCAGTTGATTGTTATTGCTAATGTTAGCCAAAATGGATATGTGTGTAGTTTTTTTGAATATCTGTCAATGATTGTGACTGTTGTTGGAGCATCATGTAAAAGAAGAGATGATTTGAGGCAGCGACAATATGATGATCTTGTAAAGCGCATAGAAAGTGGTGAACTTCATACAGGAAGGGGGATGAACCAGGAAATAAGTTTAGCTCGACCAGGTGAGACTCGATGAGGTTCACACTTCAACACAATTGGTAGGCTTTTTTATTTGTGGGATCCAGTTAAAGAAGTGCTTCACACTATTTTTGAAGATGGCAATGATTTGAAGAGTCGTGGTCTTGCTCTTGGTTTGACTAATAAGATGGAGAGTTTTGAATTTGTATTCATTGGTCAATTGATGAAGCATTTATTAGGAATGACAAACACACTATCACAAGTGCTAGAACATAAGAATCAAAACATCGGTCTTGCTGTGGAGTTGATAAAAGTATTGAAAGATGAGTTGAAAGATTTTAGGAATGATGGTTGGGAAAAATTATTGGAAGAAGTCACCAAATTTTGTTCCCAACGTGAGATTTTTGTGCCCAAGATGGAAGATATTATTCCAGGTCGAGGAAGAAAGACCGTCGATGGCCAAAAGAGGACTCATCTCCATCATTTTCATGTGGATATCTTTCTACAGGTACATATTTTTTCTAAAATTTATAAATATTCTTAAATTATCAATTATGAACTATTACAATTTTTCTCTATAATCTTAGGTTGTTGATGTTATTTGTCAAGAAATAGACAATCGCTTTAATGAGTCCAACTCGGAGCTACTTAAGTGCATATCATGCCGATCCTAGTGATTCATTTGCAAAGTTTGATCATGAGAGAATATTCTGTCTTGCCGAGTTATATTCACAAGATTTCTCCATGACTGATCTGTGTAATCTAAGACCACAACTTCGCACATATCATCGTTATGTTTTATTAGAGCCTGCTTTCAATGGTCTTTGTGATATTGGATCTCTTGCAAAGAAGATGGTTGAGATGAAGTGTAACAATTCTTTCGATTTGGTTTATCGACTTATTGTGTTAGCATTGGTCTTACCGGTTACAACAGCTTCTGTTGAAAGGTCCTTTTCTGCGATGAATATTATTAAGACTAATTTGCGCAACACAATGGGAGATGAATTTCTTAAGGATTGCTTGGTGTGTTACATTGAGAAAGGAGTTTTTGTAAATATTGAAACTGAAGCAATTTTGCAACGATATCAGACCATGACATCAGGTAGATATCAACTGTCTCATTCTTGCAATAACTAAGTAAGTATTGAGTTTATTTGTTGTGCATTATTGTTGATATAAAAATATTTGTTTTAAGTTTTTTTTAATATTTATATTTAATTATATTAAGTTTTTTTTTTGTTGTTGTATTGATATTATAGCCCCCACAAACAGGAAATCCTGCCTCCGCCACTGATTTTGTACTATTTAAAGTTATTCCCTCTTCTAAAATAACCATTTCAACCATGCAATTTGATGTCATAATACGACATCGCATAGCTTCACTTTCACTTATAATTTCGAAATAATTGATAGTTAGGTTATGGATTTAGAACACAACTGTTAAAATCTTGAAAAGTGAAATATAATTTGTTATGAGTAAAAAAAAATTCAGACATAATTATTAAAAGTTACTGAGATGAATTACTAAAATGTGAAATGTGATTTTCCTCAATTTAGTATCTCATAATATTTATGATAAAATCATTTTAAGCAACGTTTTTAATGTTTAAGCCTCAAAAAATTCTACAAAAATGTGAGAAACTTAAACATCAAAGTTCATGGTAACCTTTCTATAAGAAAACAGCCTTGGAAGGTACAAATTGAATAGATGATTAAAGTGGGACCCATATTTATTCGAGGCCCCTTACAAATGGGACACATTAGGCCTCAATTCCCAAAGTATTTAAAATTTCAAATCAACTTCCTTTTTTTATTATTATTATTTTGCAAATACGGGATGACGAAGAAAAGATCAATGCCAAAATCTCTCATTTAAAATCGGGAATATATGAGATATTCATCAATTTTCTAGAATAAGTTGATTTTATTTCTAATAATTACATAGGAAGGAGGTGGAGTTTTAATGAAGGGTCATTCTATTCATAGTCATAAAATTTTACTTTGCAGCCTCCATAAATTAATAAAATATTAATTAGACAATTTTATCCTTTACCCCTTTACTTAAAACCCTAAAACCAATCAAGGCTCTCTATGGACTTCATAAAATCCGATTAATATTCAAAAGAAAATTTTATTATTTCAGATTGCCGTGAAAACTAATGATAAGAAGAGAAACCGTCTTCTCCGATTAATATTTAAAAGAAAATTTTATTACTTTTTTCTAGCAACGACAATCTCATAATTATTCGAGTTGTGCAATCTTCTTCCACAGATGTGTAAAGGAGGCTATACTTGATTGAAGAGAGATATATTATAACGATTTGAAATTAGTGGTTATGAGGGCAAAATAGTAATATTAAAAAGTAATTTTATATTTTTTAAATTATGAGGCTATGTTCAGAAAAATAGTGGTTGCATTTAGAATTACCCTTTAATAAATTGAGTGTGATTACTCTTTTTTTTTTATATTCAATATTGTTGGGGTCACAAGCCGCGCGGCCCATCCGATTACCCACAAGACGACCAAACTGCGAGCCGGCCCAGGCCGTTTCGCAATTCGACCAACGAGCTAATGGTAAAAAGCAGTTTGTAAGGAGGAGGAGCCCGCTCAGGGCAGTTTGATAGGAACCACCGGCCAAGAAAGAAGCTCGACAAGAAGAAAGATCTCTTCCAAGCAGATCAATAAGCGAAGAACTATTTCAACTGAGCTGCTTAACGGTCAAGAGGGTGGACAAGATAAGGATGCAACAATCTCAAAGATCGCTGGTGATAGATACGTTACAACGACCACGAAAAAGCCTGCGAGCCAGCCGCAACTACCCAGGCGCACGCCCCAGGAACCTTAATGTCACCACAATCAATTTTATGAACTCTAGCTCTAACTGCTTTTCGATTTACTTCCAAGCTATCAACTGCTTCAGGTTGGAGTTCATGCAATTCTACAAGATTCCGGAATAAGAGTTTCATTATTATTTATTGATTGTTATATTTCGATATCTGTTTGCACATTTTGTTTATATCGTTCCCATTATACATTGCTGCCCATTATTCCTTGTTATTTGTATTTGTTTGGATCTCGTGTTCCGGGGGTCCCTATCCGTACCAATGTTCAAACCTTAACAAATATGATAATAATTGTGTCTTGATATGATAATTTTAATATCTAAAAGCTATGGAAGCCATACGCTGAATTATATGTTTTGGTTCTAATATCTAAAAGAAAAATATCAAAATAATGTTGTATTATTCAACGTAGGGTTTCAACAAACAAAAGCCTAGGTTCAAAACAGAATTCTCAAAAATATGCATAAATTTTAGAAATACAAAAGGATGGGAATGAAATTATTTCAAATTGTAAATTAAAAGTGATAATTTTGAATTTGATTATGTTGGTAGTGGAGGGCAGACTGCAGAGTTGTTCTCATTTGCATGTTGCAGTGAATCAGTAAGAGGCCACGTGAAAGACCTAGGTATCACGTGACGCTCAATCTACTGACCCTTGTCCTTACACTTTTGTCTTTCTACAACCATTTTTATATCTCTATTTTTTATGTAATAACTTACAAATTATAAGAATTACATGTACTCCCTCCGTCCCACTTTAATTGTCCAACTTTCCTTTTACGTTCGTCCCACCTCAATTGTCTCATTACTTAAAAAAAGCAACTTTTTCACACTCAACAATAAAATATTAATTTCACTCAACTTACTAATTTACACTAATTCAGCCGGGACGGAGGGAATACTAATTTATAAATATTTGAAAATAATATTTTTTTCCAAACAAGCTAAATGACGTACATTACCGGAAAGAAGGGTCTAATTTGTTCCATTCTTTGTGACATACTATCATAGGCTACATCACAACGTTATTTATGACGTTACAGTTAACAACACATGCTCATTCAGACTAAAAAATGTACAGTAGTATTTTTATACTACCTCTGTCCCTTCCTATTAGTCCCATAGGAAGGGACACACAAACCAATGCAAGTAAATGTTTGTGAGTGGAGTGAAATTAATATTTTATTAATGAGTGTGAAAAAGTTTGCTATTTTAAGAAATGGGACTAATAGGGTGGGACGGACCAAAAAGGCAAATGGGACTAATAGAGTGGGACGGAGGGAGTATCATGTTTCATCTGAAACGTATGATTTTACTATTATATTTTTGGTGTTATTTTACTATCAAGATAGAAGATAGAAAAAGTCCTAGAACGGAAGGAAATTATTGCAAAGACTAAAATATTTGAATTTGAGAAAGAAAAAAAAAATATTTTACACTAGGAAATTAATTAGTAGGGACCATAAGGGACAGGCAAATCAGAGCACTCAAGGGATGATAGGGCCAACTGCTTTGCATTGAGACAATGACTTCTGTACCCCTCCCTCACAAAAGAAGAATCTCATCGGGCACCGGTACAAGCAGTTGTCCCCCAACTTTACCGTTAACGAACCCGCTTTTAGATCCAAGAACCCGCCCGGTATCGCCCCGAATAAGTAGTTCCCGCCCAACAACAGCCTCTCGAATTGGGCCACACCCGAGCCCGGATTCAGCACCTTCAACGCGTATTCTGTCGGAATGGGGCCCGTGAAAGCGTTGTTTTCCAAAGATAGGGCCGACAATCGGGGCATTAGGCCCATGAACCCGGGTAAAAGCCCGCGGATCTGGTTATTGCTCAAGTCGACGGATATGAGCGGGCTAGTCAGGCCCGAATCACCGGGTACCTGGACTGACCCGAATTGATTGTGCGACAGCGTGAGTTGCTCCATCGACGGGTGAGTGAACAAACTCGCTGGGACTGACCCACTGAGTTTGTTGTGACTCAGGTCTACCACTTGCAGCCAAGCTAAGGTCGCTGCGGTGGCCGGGATGTTCCCTTGTATCTGATTGTTCCTCATGACCAGCTCGATGAGGAACGGCGGAAGTGCCGTCGGGAGCTGGCCGGAGAGGGCATTGTCGCTGGCGTCGAGGAAGTTGAGGTTACTGAGCTGACTCAAGTCGGGGAACTCACCCGTGAGTCGGTTGTCTTGAAGCTCGAGCCTTCTTAAATTGGTGAGGCCGTTGAGAGTGGATGGGATTGCTCCCGTCAGCATGTTGTTGTCGAGATACATCTCTTGGAGGTGAGCGAGCGAGCCGAGGGAGTCGGGGATGGAGCCGGAGAGGGAGTTGTGGGAGAGGGCGAGCCGCTGGAGCTGGGGGAGGCCGGAGAGCGAGTCGGGGATGGGGCCGGAGAGGTTGTTGTTGGAGAAGTCGAGGTTTTGGAGGAAAGGGAGGGACCAATTGACGGCGGAGAGGGCGGCAGAGTAACCGGCGGAGTCGAGGGCGAGTTCGGTGACGCGGGAGGTGGAGTCGTCGGAAACGACGTCGCAGCGGAGGCCGCAGGTGAATTTGTCGGTGAAGATATTGTCGCAGGGGTCGAGGGAGAAGTCCCAGGAGTCAATGCAGGAGGCCGGGGGGATAGAGGTTGGGGCGATTGCAGTCTTGAGCTGTTGAAGGACTTGCACGTCCTGCCAGTTTGTGGCGGACCGAGCCTGCATGGAGAGGCGGAGCAGACAGATTGTGAGAATTATGAGAGGCGGTGGAGTCGCCATTTTTGGATGAACTTGGAGTAGAGAGGGACTGTGTTTGTAAATGTGATGATAGATGCAGAGAGTGGGGGCGTGGAGGTGCAGAGATGTGTTCCCTTCCCTTTTGATGAATGATTTTAGAGAGAGGAGCATTAATGTCATGATAGACTAGTCTATCTCTCTATTATATATAGACATAATAAAATCTAGGGCGAGAACCGCATTAGCAATCCAAATATTTTGGCAAAGAACAATCTCGATCATTCATTCAATTGCACAATTGTATTTTCATGTGTTGTACATTTAGTTAATGAAATCACTTAATATATTCAAGTATAAATCGAACCTACTTTAAAACATACAAAGTTAATGCTCTTTAATGAAATATCTCAATGAACCACATGTTAATTATTTATTACTGTGTAAAAGCAGATGTGTTTGAACTTTGAATACACCTACTATGATTCGCAATTACTCTTTTCTAATCCCATATTGCACCACCAACATTTGTATTTGTAAAATAATCACATTCAAAATATATTTATTAGTCGCGGTTGTTAGTATCTAATATCAAAATTATTGGGATTAGTAAACATTACAGCTTCCTTTTAAGAATCCCCACCAAACTAGAAGGTATGAAAAGATATAACTAGTATAATCATTGATTATGGATGCCTTAATCATTCTCTATTCCATCTACCCTAACTACGATGCAGCTAAGCATTAAGTAATACAAAATTAAGGTGTCTTCAATCATTATCTCAAATTGCCAGCTCTAGACTTTCTAGAGGTTGCTTCATTCTTACATTTCCTAAATTTGCTTCCACCTTTATCCCTCACAACATTATCATGGATAAAATCTATATTGCACTCAATTACATACCAATGCTTGGTTTACAACACATCAACACGTATAGATATATATATATATTCATGTCGATAAGTGTGGCTAGAAAACAATCAAATGTACAACCCCATGTCATCACAATCCTCAAAAACTTGTTTTTCTTCACACCTATGATTAGCCCAACATTTAACTAACTTCCACATTAGATTGGTTTATCCTTCCCATGGACCACACCACCAAGTTTGTCTACTCAATCACTCTTGCTTTACTTAAGTTCTACTTCAAAAACCAAACAATTGGAGGAATCTAAGAATAATTAGCATCACATATACATATAGACAAACAAATGCGAGAACATCCAAACCCTCTTCCAAGATACCTCCCCAGATATATCGATTGGTAGTTTCCAAGAATAAAAATATGCATTGTTTTCCTCGTGAAATGCAATGGCGTGAACACATGATTTATGCTTTCTTTTACAGCATAAAACAGAATATATTCTTTATATTCAGCACCAAACATGGCCAATCCAAGTGATAGCAATCCTATCACTTAATTCAAAGGAACGGAAAACTATAACAAATATTCTTCAGGGATTCCTAAAGTTCTATATTCCATCTTTACATAAAGCAAAGGTCATTTCAAACAACGGTCGAGGAAGTGTGGAAAACCTCATTGATTTCATAAATATGGAGTGCACCAACAAGGTATATAACAGAGAGAAGGTGTGCGTGGATCGTGGCTAGATTGGAGAGGTAATTGCACACTTGCACGAAATATGGTGTATCTACACTAACATTGTAAACAATTTATTTCAAACTGAGGTGATAAGCCTATACATACAGAGATATTATCTTACCAAGGAGCTTTTTACACCTTTCATATGCTCATGATTCATCCTCAGCTGACCAATCAGACTTCCCTGCTTTTCCTTTATTTTTCAGGCAAAATTTTCCCAAGTGCTTCCTCACGAAATGTTGGTTTATTTCAAACACAAAGCTCATACCCTTTATCTACAAATTCAAGATTTTCAAGAATTATTTCCACAGCGGAGCCCAGGAAAGCATGAATCAGAACCTAATTGGTCTCGAAACATGTATATCATCAAGTTTCATGAATGGTTGACAATAAGACAATCGCTTGATAATTGGAAGTAGCAAAGCAATTACAAATGAATAACATTTTATTCAATTTCAGAGGAATTACCTCAATCAAACAATTAGTGCTAAGGTTCAGCAACTGTCCAGAAGCTATTTCCACGCCATTCACAGAAACTGAACTCTTACCAAGGTTTTTTAGGAAGAAAGATCCATCTGCCTCCATCTTGATAATAGCCTGAGCAGATCAAAATGAATGCGACAGTTAAGCTAACAAGTTATCAAAATAAACAATAATCTACAACCACTAGTCATCAATAATTCATTAACATGCCGATACTACTCGCACAGATAAAGTCCTTAGGACCATTTTCATTCTTTACAGTATAAACCTATCGAGTACAAAGGTGCATAAAAATACCTGCCGCCGTGATATTTTATTAGCTCTTCCTTCTTTCCTCAAATCAATGTCAACAATAATATCATCAGTTGATCTTCCAAGTAAAACCTGCAAACATATCATCAAAACGATGTCAACAATAATATCATCAGTTGATCTTTCCTTCCTTCTGATCCTCAAAATGCAGCAGTATCAATATAGTACCTCAGGCTTCCTGATGTAATGCCTCAAATGGCGGCCATATAAGATAGCAAGTGCTTCTTGAGATGTCATAGCCCGCTGTAAGCAGGAACGAGCACCTTGTTCCAACCTTATGATTGTCCTCTTGGTTTCTTCAAACTGATAGCTTGGATCTGAGCAGTGAAATGAACAAACTTGACAGCTATAATCATGCAGTAAAACAGCATAAAAGCATGAAAGCTCTATGGAACTAAAGAAACATACATTATCTTTATCTAAACATGTCAACTATGATCATGATAATACATAAGTCTAGTATTATCGCTAGATTATTATTTATACTACACATAATTGTGCTATTTACGGAAATAAAAATTTTCATGAGGAAGAGCATTTGTAATGTTTAGCACTCAAAATTTGGAGGGAGAATCTCCACAAACAAGATAACTAACAGTACCTCTCTTAACACTATTGGAGTCTTGATCATATGGATCTAAGTCCATTTCTAGTATCTGCAAAGTAGATATTGCAAATCAAAAACATAATTTCTTTGAATATTTTTTGGGAAGAATAGATTTGAGTTGACTGTCAAGATTCAATACCATGGCTTCTATGTCAGAAAAATAAGGAACATCATCATCGATTTCAGATTCTTCTTCTTCCGACACTGAGTCATCAACCACTGATTCTGGAGGTTGGCTTCTTGTAGAACCTGCTTCCGTTGATCGTATTATCCCAGAGACTGCTGCTGAGTTTTGCCCATTCTGAGAACAATGAGTAAACTGCATAAGGCATAGATGGAGAGTGTTATCATATACTCAAATAAGAAAGTTCTGAAAATAAATTTTATTTTAATCTTGTATATAAAACAAAAGATCAAGTAGAATAAAAACTACCTTAATACCGGCTCCAGCAACTTCATTCTTGGCCAGACTATTGCTGAATTGTTTTGGAATTGCATACTGTGATACAGCTTTACAGGATCCAGGAAGTAAAGCTGGAGGTCTTGAATCATGAATTTCAGTTTTCGCCGTACGGTACGGTACATGTGATTCTGGCAAGCCATGTATATGTGGCCACACATAAGCTTTTGCAGAATCATTTGCTTTTATCGAAAATTCTAAAGCTTGTTCATAATCCTTTTCATTAGCTGCAGATGTCATGGGACCAGTGGTGCTTGGTTGTGTTGCAGAAGAACCAAATGAAGTCGAAGGATGTATAAGCAAGAATATATCATCATTGCATGGAATTTCTGTGTCCTCGGTGTTTAATGTGCAACAGATCTTGCCACCACCAAGTCCAGTAAAATCAGAAATCAAACTTGACTTTGAAGAGTCGTCAACCTCAGACTGGCTCTTCATTTCTTGGTCTCTATGAAGAGAGGATGCACTTACTTCGGACACCATGGGTTTCGCACAAGAGACAGTCACAGGAATAACTTCTGTAACAGTCACTGATTCTAGTTCAGTTTTTGCTGTTTCATTTTCATGGAACTCTTTATTAGAATCTTGGACTACTAAACCAGCATTATCAACACAACATTTAATAGCTGCACATTTGTCATCAACGTCCTCCAACAACAGCTCATCCTCATTTGAGAGGTTCAAAAGTGAATCTGGGTCAGCAAATTCACCCGTACATACAGTTGAGCTATTTTCTTTACCTTCAACATCATTGAGTAGCGTATCTTCAGCTATCTGAGCTGGGTCTAGCAGGCTCATGCTAACAGGTACTGAAGCAGCCGAAACATCCTGCATCCTTCTCCAGTGGCGCAAGTGAGGTTGATCAGGTGCAAACACTATTGTTTGTAAACAAGGAAAGCCATCTGAATTTGAGGAGTTGAATTGTTCACCTTCAATTCCAACAGAAGAATTGTGACAATTCTCATCCATTGCACTTTTTCTGATAGTAAGTGGAGTTTTTCCATTTCTGATATCAACCTCTGAAAAACTATTTCCACCTTCGGTTAACAAAGGAGTAACATTCCCGTCAAGACCATAGCCTCCCGATGCATCGTCTGCACCTGGTGCCACAGCAATATCTCTTATTGTTCCTGGAAAGGCCTGTCGCAGAATATCTAAGTCTTCTTCTTGAAGTCCTAGATGGTCTGATATGCCATCTTGCATCACTCGTTTATGAAAATCAGCACTTTGCTCGCCAAATTCATGGGAATTAGGTTCTAAAAAACCTAGATCGCTGTTGCTGAAAAACTCGCTGCGGAATTTCTTCCTCATGGCATAGTATTTTCGACGTATGCTAGCAGATTTCCTCTTGTGCGAAACCTCTTTACTTCCTACCTCAGATTTGTTGAATCTTGCTGCAGGGTTGATACCAGATATCTCAAGTTCAAATATTTGAGCAGCAGCTTGGGATGAAATATCAGGATCATAGAGAAGAGAGTGCCATCTTTCTTGCAGTTCTCGTAATGTATATCGACGGGAAAATAGTACTGCACCTTTGGCAAGTGCTTCCAACGATGCACCAGCCTAAGATTAGAGTGTGCAAAGTGTCATAGTTTGAAGGTTGCTAGGGAAAAATGCAGAAGATGGAACAGACATACTAAGAGCAACATTTTCTATCCACGAACAGAAAAATATAGTTATGACCAGATTTTTTCAACTCACATCTCAAGAAATGGCATATCTTTAGATTTATTGATTTAATTTTTTATTCTGGTAATTTTGTAGGATTATTTTGAGTTAGTTCTTCCAGTTCAACATTACTGTACATTTCTGGTCGAACAATTCAAGTATATATTAATTGCTCATGCCATGTAAAAAGCAAAGCAGCTCTTCAACGATACGCTTCAAGGGTTTAGGAATCGCAACACATTGGCTAATCTTCCAAATCTAGGGTTTGTTCTCCAGCATATTACACATAAAACAAATGCACAATTGACCTTGCAAATTGCATCTGCATAAGTCCCAACCAAAATTAAGGTAAAAACATTCTAAATTAAATGGAATAACAAATCGGTGCCCAAAATCCGCATGATATGAATGTTCGTACAAATTTACTGAGCTCGAAATTGCAATTGAAGAAACAAAATACCGAGTCAGAAATCTGCAACGAAAATTACCTCAACAGCATTCTTCAACAAGAGGTCATCTTCAGGAATCCACTGACTCGACACCGTAGAAGCCGTCGCCATATGAAACTAGATGCTAGTAAACCCTACTCAAAACTGCACACGCGCATAATCGAACTGACTAACAAAAGTAACAGCAAGTTTCACCCAAGTAAACAAACAATTCCACGGAGATTTGAGCTTACTGACAAGTCTCAATCACTGCTGGTGTGAGTGACAAACAACATACCCCTCTTCAGGGATAAAGAGCTCCCTGCTTTCAAATTCAACAGAAGTGGGCACAAAAGTCACTCAAACCCTTTTTTCCACTCAAATTGAAAAAGGGGGGCAAAAAAACTGAGATTTTAATTGGAAAGATGCTGCGAAATATGGGAAATTCACAGCTATTGGTTGATACATAGACGATTTTGTCTCTCCCGCGCTGCATCAACGACACTTGAAACTGTTGGATTCTGCTGAGCGAATTCTCAATTTCATTGTTTGGACACTAAACACCCATTTTTCGACGAGGGCTCAATGATCTCGTATGATTGTTGAGCTCGACCGCTTCACTCAAAACGATTCCTGAAAAATGTTTGGTTGTAACTTTAGCTCAGCGGAGAACGATGCCACGCTTGTAGTTTTACCTCGTTAATTTTTTATTTTTAAATTTTGGGACGGATAAAATTTGTGATTTTTAATTAAGATTGCAATTTTATTTTTCAGCGGAGAATATTCTGAATTAGCAGTTGTGCTTGGTTTTAGCTGTCCGAATTTGCTCTCATTTGGTGAATTAATTATTTTTTTCTAATGAGAAAATAAGTTGCCTCATCGTAAAATGAAAAGGATAAGAAAATTTTACAATGATCTGTTGAGGTGAAAATAGGTATCATTTTAATAATTTCATACATTTAGTTCGTGAACTATTAAGAAGTATTCTTATTTTTTTTATTATGTTTTGATGTGTCAAATAATATATAAAAATCATTAGTTTAAGTTAGATTAACTTTAGTTAGTATAAAATATGTAATGTCTTCAATAGGATGTATATCAAGTTGTAATAGAGATGATTAAGACTGGAAATCATCTAATTTGGTCTCGAAGAGTGATAGAAGAAACTGGTTACATTCTTAATACCAATTTAGAACTTACGCATGCTAGAAACTAGATAACGTCATCAGACCAGTTTTACTCAAGCCTATCACCAACGCTCTTAGAGACAATAAGAACAAGTCAGATTGAATCCATTAAAGCCAGATTTTAAGAATGAAGCTTACTTAAAATCTGAAGATCCTGGTGTTGGACCATTTTCGATTACTCGGACTGATTGATAAGAGTCGTTCTGACACACCATACGAAGTCAATATCTTGTGTCAGAAAAAAAGTAGGAGCAAGTGCAGATTTTCTGTAAAAGCATCATAGCTTTCGTAGAAGAGAGACGACGGTTGGGCATCTTCCTAAATATCTTTCAACGGCTAAATTTTCAAACCTCTCACACATCACCTATAAATAGACGAAGTGTCCCCAGAAGAGAGGTTACAAGAACCAAATAAAAAAACAAGTAGTGAAACTCTGCAAAATTGAAAACTCAAGGTTTTAACATTCGAGACTAACTTCTTAGCTTACCGTGTGTCGTCTTGGACACGAGACTTGTTGTTTTCTAGCACAAGTTTACTTCTTGGCGTTCTCACTATACAAGTAAGAATATAACGGTCACAACTTCTCTTCAAACTGCGATTCTCACGAGTGTTTAGCCAAAGAATCGTCGGTTCTGGAAAGAACTTTAAAGTTCCCAAACTTTGGGGAAGCGAATGCTGCGTGGTGTGCCTAAACTTCAAATCTGAGTGGTGGAGGAAGCAACAACCTGAGCGAGTGAGCAAGTGGACTGGTGGGCGTTGGCATCATCAGCTTTCAATAGATCGTGACATCCCTTGTATTTCAAAACCTAGTATATTCCAAACTTAAGGTTGGAGAGGACGCAGGACTCTTGTGTCCGAACCTCTACAAATTCTTGTGTTATTTATTACTTTTTTTTTTGCAAGAATTTGAAACTCAATACTATCTAAGTATTGTAGTATATCTAAAATCTGAACTAATAGCAATTTCGCTAAACATTAATTTTAAGAGACACAAACTGATAAGTAAGAATCAGGTTGTGAAGTGCAAGTTTTCTGTGTTAAAATGTTCGCTGCGTGTACAATCACTCCGATCTCGGGGCCAACATGAACAATAAAAAAAATTGTTGCCTTTGTTAGAATTGATGATTTATGATTTACTACTAGTTCTTCTACAATTTTTTTTTTTTTTTGTTCAAATTCACTAAATTGTTTGAATAATTTGAAAGATTACATCAAAGAAACAAGGTTAGCCAAAACCTTACTTATTTGCATATATATCCACTAATGGAATTTTCATTCATAAATATATATATATATATGATACTAAGTTGTCTCGTATGTATTTGAGAATCTTGGGATTCATTATGTTTTAATATATTGATGTTCCTTTAAATATAGTTTCAAAAATTATTAACAATAATCTCTTCTTTATTGTGTCACTAGGAGGGACAAATACATGCCAATTTTATGTACAAATTCATGTCTTACTTACAAATTTTTTTTATGAAATCTCCTTTTAAACCCTAAACACACAACAAAAAATAATGTTGGTTCTTTTTACATGTTTTTTATGTTGTCATCCTCGTATGTATGATATTGAGCTCGCAAAGGCACTTGCCTACCTTTGTGGTGTTGGTGTGGCAGCCTCTATGCACGTCCATAATACTCCCTCTGTCCCGCCAGATTAGTCCATATTTTCATTTTGGTCCGTCCCACCAGATTAGTCCACTTTCCTAAAATGGAAAAAAATCTCCTCACATCAATAAAATATTAATTCCACTACACTTACAAACATTGGTTTCTGTGCCGAAACCAAACTGGACTAATCTAATGGGACGGAGGGAGTATTGTTTTTGAGCTAGGCTATCAATCTGTTGTGTTTTTCCTTCACTAAGGCTTTGCTTCTCATAAGTGGGTTGAAACGATACTTTTGGATATTCTTTAGTTGGTACATCATATCTCTAACTTCTCTTTTCATTGAAGTTATAGATCATGCAACTCTCTCGCTCACGAGTAAGGATGTCAAACAGGCCAACCTGCCGAATTCCATGCCAGCCATATTGATAAACACTCAATTTGTGCATTTATTGTTGTGAATTTGATGGATAGTTGCCCTAGATTGGATCGTTTAGTGATCTTTCTATACTTAATTCATATTTTTCTATGAAATATTACGTTTGGTTTGATTTTGGGTTGTCTATGCAGGATTCACGCACAATCGAGTTCTTTACAGAAAATGTCTAAGTGTTAAAGTGCCAATCGATGTTCGTATGTATCGGGAAGAGGACGAAGTGAGAAAAGGTCAATGAAAAACTGCAATTTCCTCTCATGACAGAAACGGCGACCCAAAATGCGAACTCGACGGTCGCTGAGTTTGCAGGTGGGTCGCCGAGTTCGTATTTTTCTCAAATTACCTACGACACCAAATTGGCGACCGACTCGGTGGTCGCCATCTTTATTTTATGGATCGTCGTTCGTGTTTTAAAGCCCGAAATATGATGTAACTTTCATATCTTTTTGGATTTGTACAAGATAGATATAAATAGAGGGTTCCAAAGTTTTATTAGGGTCGGTCATTCATTATTTTAGAGTTAGAGAATTAGGAGAGAAGGAAGAACGAAGGAGAATTCAATGTACGAAGATTGAAGACCACGGTTCTTTAGTTTTATGTTTCTTTATCTTTGTATTTTTCTTCTTTTCTGTTGATGGAATTTAGCATGTCTGACTAAATCCACTTTGGATTCTAAGGTTTGAACCTGCGATGGATTTTATGCAATACTTTATTTAATTTGATTTTCCTTTTCCATTCGCATTTTGATTATTCTGGGTTTTGATTATTTGCTTGATATTGGCCATTGATGGCAAATTGATCAATAACACTTGAACTGAGAGGTTTAGGTTTATCGTTGGATATTTAGATTTGATAAATTAAATATCTGAGAGGAATTTGATTTATTGAAGGGTTTAGAAATCTGAAATTTTTAATCAAGAGTGAAATTCTTTTTGCGCATTCTAGAGGAGTCTTTAGGAATTTTATTTCCATATTATGGTTTAGAATTCAAGAGAATCGTCTGATAACATATTCGTGATTAACCCATGTGTTTGGAAATTAAATTGGAATTGGATTGAATAAATATTTTGCACAATTATTCATTGTAGTGGAAGATCCTGGGATCCTGATTTCTCCATATTTTCTAAATAAGTCTTTTGTTTCCTTTTAATTATTTACTTTCAAAATTGCATAGTTTAATAAACCAATCTTTTTTATCAAAGTATCTAGACAGTAGAAAGATATCTATGTAGGAGTGTTTAATTATATTTTGAGCCTGCAATCCTTGCGTTCAATATTTTTATTATTTGTCATCTACAATGGTTTGTACACTTGCAGAATAACGTGTTGCAAAAACACGCTATCAAGTTTTTGGCGCCATTGTCGGGGATTGCATAGATTTATGATTAACACTATTTCTGATATTAAGCCACTAATCTAGATTTTATTTGACGTATATTTTATTTTTATTTTCTGTGTTGATCGCTTTTGGTGTTCTTTTTAGGTAGTATATGCAAACCAGATTGAAAGGTCCTCCACTGGAACCTATAAATTCGGAGATCGAAGCTACTTGTCGAAGGAATTCCGCTAGGAGGAGTTTATGTAGGAACTAAGTCTACAATAGGCGACGTGAATCGCCATTTATTCTTAACCCCGGATTCATTTTATGGATATCAAAATAAACACTATGACAACAGTAAATGCCCTATGCATGCTCCTATTTAATTTAATTCGTAGATTCAAAGAAATACCTCAGCTCCTGCGGATTGAATACGGCGGTATATCGATGATGATGTTCCTGCAGATCTGATCTTCTGATCTGTTCCCTTGCTCGATTCGGAAATCTGGTGAGGATGCGCTACCGGATCTATAGTCGTCCACTCTTTCTCAATATCTCTAGGGTTTCTGAAAAACTTCAAAACTTATGTGGGAAGAGAGAATTGATCTATTTATATAGATCTGGAGAATGGGCTATTAAGGTTTAATAAACCCTAATGGGCTCTGAGCACTATTGGGTCAGACCAGGGATCAAATGCAAATAATAAAGTGGGTCTCCTATTAATTAATTTCATGTTCAACCCAGAACATAATTAATTAATAAACATTAATTCATGCCACCAAAGAATTAATGCTGACCTACCCCTTTATTACCACGTTATTAGGAACGGGTTGCATTGACTTGGTTAATCCCCATAATTAAGGTTTTAGACATTCATTAATTAATTCAGCATATGACAATTAGCTGCAATTAATTAATCCATTATTATTCCTGAGTAGTACCACTGAACCTTTATCGCTTATGATTGAATCAATGATTCAGCCTGCAGGACTTAGCATAACGAACTTCGTGAGCTTCCCAGGGAATGTCACCATCCTGAAATGGATATGGTTATCTAAATCCAGCATGAGAAAACCCCACACAAGCTGTCATCACCCAAGATGCAGATATATGAGTACATGTAAGACTATCCACCATAGCAAGTCAAAGTGACAGTCAACCCATGTGTGCCCCTCAGCTTTCAATAAACTTTAGATCCGACCAAGTTACCGAGATCTTTACTCATTCATATGTCAAGTAGAATGGTTCGTCTCACTGTTGATCCTATCAATACATTGAAATGTACCGGTCACACAAAGCAGAAAAGATAAACCACTTATGGACTTGTGTGCCGCAGCCTAAACCGACAACCAAACCAGATACTGTCTCAGCTGTGATAATTGTTTGTATCTCGCTAGGTCGAACGATCTATACGATCTTTTGTGATCACTTACACACCGTATGATCTCCCTATCAACGAGATAACTGGATGTGTTTGTTCGCATCGTATGATTGTTAATTCAGACAGGAGTTGTTTATTGCAAGTCATTAATGATTACCAGTATATCAAACATAGCGTTTCCCAATATACCAATCATAATACTTTTATGTATACAATTCCAACAATCTCCCACTTATACTCAAAGCATTATTTTATTACTTTCCAGAGTATAACATGTGTCTATTCTAATCTAGCTATTACATTTGATCACCAGGTGGCCGGCATCTACCTCAGTCCTAGGCTACGAACATGACCCTTGTATGCTTTTTGTGGTAAGCCCTTTGTAAATGGATCTGCTAGATTATCCTTCGTGTCAATCTTCTCTATTAGCACATCGCCCCTCGCTACGATTTCTCATATGGTGTGGTACTTTCTCTCTATGTGCTTTGACGCCTTGTGAGTTCTTGGTTCCTTAGAGTTTGCTACTGCACCAGCATTATCACAATATACTGTGATAGTCTTGGGCAAATTCAGAACAATATCTAACTCTTGGAGGTAGTTCCGGAGCCATACTGCTTCTTTAAAAGCTTCTGAAGCTGCCACATACTCAGTTTCCATGGTGAAGTCCGCGATACATTTTTGTTCCACCTACCAAGGTGAACACATAGCCCGAGGTTGATCTTTTCTCATCCTGATCCGCCTGGAAATCCTAATCCGTATAACCCACAGGGCACAAATTCTCACACTGATAAACAATACAATAGTCTCAAGTTCTTTTCATATACTTGAGAATATGTTGACAGCAGTCAAGTGCGCCTGTCCAGGGTTAGACTGATATCTGGCCACCATGCCCATGGCATTACAAATATCTGGCCTCGTACATTGCATCGCATACATGAGACTTCCCACTGCCGAAGCATATGGTACTTTAGCCATCTCATCCTTCTCCTCTTCTGTTGCAGGGCATTGTGCCTTAGACAGAGGAACACCATGTCTAAAAGGTAGCAATCCTTTCTTGGCGTTTTGCATGCTAAAACGGGCAATCGCAGTATGAATATAAGCGGCCTGAGACAAGCTTAACATCCTCTTCTTACGATCATGCAAGACTTTAATCCCAAGGATGTATCCAGCGTCTCCTAGGTCCTTCATTTGAAACTGTTCAGATAACCATCTCTTTATGTCTGACAACACCTTCACATCATTGCTGAATAGAAGAATGTCATCTACATAAAGTGCAAGGAATACCACGCTTCCACTGACGCATAATCGGTACACACAAGTCAGAGGGATCAATTCCAACATAAATCAGAGTGGATAAATTCCAACACATCACTTGCTCGAGACTAACTTGCCTTAAAAGATCAGGTCGTCATCTTTCCCTCTATACAGGATTCACAAACTCAATGTGGAACTACCTGGATTGAACCCAACGTTCCATCATCCACGAGTCTCTTGATCCTCTTTAGATTGATGTGACCTAGTCTCAGATGCCATAGATATGTAAGATTCTCATCAGAAGATGAAAATTTTCTCTTCTTGTGATTAAATGGGTTATATGTAGCATTCACAAAAGATTCATGCAAACAAGTTATGATATAAAGAGAGTCTTTATGTATCCCACGACAGATAACACCGTTATTTCCATTGATAGTAACATGACTATAAAAAATAACTGAAAATCTATTATTTATTAAACGGAAAACAGAAATGAGATTCCGCCGAAAATTCGGCACATACAAAACGTCTCTTAAAATCAAAACATTGTCTTGAAAGCATAATGTAACATCTCCAACTGCTACTGCTGACACGCGAGCAGCATTACCCATGGAGATTGTCACCTCGTCATCATTCAGCTGCCTTGTTGGCCTGAATCTCTGCAAAGTGTAACAAACATGATCAGTAGCTCCAGTATCCACTACCCACGAATGGGTAGAAACAGATGCTAAACATCTTTCCGTCACAAATGCTAATGACGTACCTTGTCCAACCCGCTTGGTCAGACAATCCTTCTTCCAGTGACCAATTTTGCCACAACAGAAACACTTGTCCTTCTTCCCCGGTGTCAGAAGCTCCGATTAATTAATGAATGTCCGGTAACCTTAAATATGGGGATTCTTAGATAAATGCAGCCCGTTCTCACAACGTGGTAATGAAGGGGTAGGTCAGTATTAATTCTGTGGTGAAAAAGAATTAATATTAATTAATTAATTGTGTCATGGGTTGTGGACATGAGAATTAATTAATTCATAGGTCCACCCAATTAAATATGCTGAAAAAGGCCCAGTAGCCCATTAGGGTTAAAACCCTAGGTCTATAAATAGACAACTCTCTCTCTCTGAAACCCTAGCCACTTCAGAACATTCAAATCAGTTTGAAACCCTAGAGAGAGAGAGAGAGGGGGCGACGCTTGTGTTTGGGAGACGAGGGAATTCGACTCCGACCTACACATCACAGATCTGTGGAATCCTCACCAGTAGGGGTGCTCATGAGCCGAGCCGAGCCGAGCTTGGCCAAGCTCGAGCTCGAGCTCGACTCGCTCGAGCTTGTATTTTTTGAGCACGAGCTCGGCTCGATAGAAAGCTCGCGAAGCTCAAGCTCGGCTTTTTATTTTTTTAATATTTTAATAAAATATTTTGATTTAATTAAAATACAATAATTGAACAATAAAACTCACACCAACCACAATAAATATATGTTTTGACTGCATACAATCTAGATTAATTACAAACTTACTGGAAAATAAATTGATCTCAATTACATGAAAATAACTAGAACAAAATCTGAAATTCGAAATTGCAAAAAGATGGAAATCCAAAATGTTAAAACCACCAAGGCAAACAAGAAAGAATGTTGCTCCTCCCAGCTACTTTCTCTTGTGCTATTTTCCCATCTTCAACTTTCTCTCAACAAACCTGCAACTTTAATATCAATAAGTGAAATACTATAAGAATTTTAGCAACCATATTAACACCAGTAGAAGAAGATTAATATTGCATGCTTCTAATCATACTCCAAACAGAAATCACAATTGTTTGCATTCTTTAAACTTAATAAATAACTAGCACTACTCAAAATATCAATCATATAATCCCTGCAAGAAATAACTTAAAAATGATACTTGTCTCCATGTTAGAGAGAAAAGTTTGTAGGCTGGGTTTCCATCTCTCAAAACAGCAAACAAACCAAGATAAAAGAATTGTAGGGGAACAATATATTAAATAAATGAGTCACAATAATTATTTTATTCAATACTAAAATTCCATAACATGGAACTAAAGTTCCACAATCAGCTAATTTCACCAAGTTAATGAATGATTCATATATTATTGGACCTATAATAAAAACACGTTATACATATAAGGGCAGCATCAAATCAAAGAGTGGCTTACAATCATTTTTGCACAAGAAACACTAATTATCATTCAATTGAGATTCATTTTACAAGTGGAATGTAATATTGGAACTAAAATTTTTAAAATAGGAAAGCATAGTTGTAAGATGGTATGGACGTGCAGCCCAAGTGTTTCGTGAATCTTTTTGTCTCCAATATAATTTGTCTAGTCCCCAACAAGAAAATGACGAATAACTGAATCGATAAATTCATTAAGCACAAATAAAAAATGAGGATTAATCCTGCAAAAGAGATTGGAACTCACCGATTTGTAGCTGGAGAGAGAATCAAATGGGATGATGGCAGAGAGAATTAGAGCACAATGATGGTGAAGAGAATCAATCCAGTGGGGCTGGAGGAATCGATAACATTGACGGCACAAATCAGATGAACTGGTACCATCGGCGGTTCAAGAGATTCACGCAGGGAAGGGGGCGCAAGAAGAGAGGGGAGAGCAGGGTAATAATTTGAAAGAAAAATGAAGTGGGATTAGGGTTTAGTTATTTATATAATGGGGTAAATTGTAAATAAATATAATACTAAGGGTAATTTTGTAAATATAGCTTAAGCTCGATTAGGCTCGTGAGCCTAACGAGCCTTGTATTATCAAGCTCGAACTCAAGCTCGGTACTTACTCGAGTAGCTCGAGCTCGAGCTCGAGCTCGACTCGACTCGACTAATACCGAGTCGATTTCGAGTTTTTCTCGAGTCGATCCCGAGCAACTCGCGAGCCGGCTTGACTCATGAACACCCCTACTCACCAGTAGCAAATCTGAACAGCATTGGGATACAGATCTGAAGATCTGATCTGGAGAACAAGCCTTCTTTCTTTTCTATTTTTCTTTATTCGATTAAATCAAGAAATTTATTTTGCTAATTTCTGTTTCTGCAGATTTAATCGAATCGCGTGGTTGAATTAAAGTTGGATATTCAAACGCGAAAGATCGGATCAGACTCTACGGATTAACGATAATTTCTATATCCACGCATTAAATTCATAGGAGCATGCTAGGGTTTATGAATTGCCTGTCGTATTCAACATCCGTGATTGGTCCAGCTTATTTAGATTTGGTGATTCGGTTCACGAAAAATCCCTACACCTTAGGCATAGTGGTCATCATGTAGCACTTGACTACATTATTAGACTTGACCCACTTGTCATAGAGGTTCCGCTCCACATCAGTTGACTTAGCAGTGGGGACAGCTGGACACGGAGTCTTAAGAACAAATTGATGTTCCTCTGCAACTAGGATATAATCCAAGTTGCGCTTCCATTCCAGGAATTTCGGACCAGTTAATTGATTTTGTGCCAAGATATTGATGACATTATTCATAGACATATCTGAAAACAATAATTGATTAAAGTAAGAACATACATGCACAACATTGAAACAAATATGCATTGTAACCTTTTGATAAACCAATACAATTGTTTCCCCCAATTGCCTAGGTCCATCTACTGCAAGCTCCTTTCAAAGACGTTTACAGCAGACCACCTAACCAGACTGCTCTTTGAAGTTCCAGTCTTTAATTTCAATCCATGCCAGGTATGCGCCGACAAATAAAATTAATACTCAGAGATAAAACTAAGACCATGTTCAACCTATCTGAGCAGGGACATCATTCATGAGTTAATACTCAGGTAACATCTAAGCATTTGACCACAATTCTAACTCCGGAAGTTAAAAGGACGATTTGTCATATGTACTAGACCCATGACGCATGCCTCTTACAACCTTTGTTATCTCATTTAAAACAACCCTAGATAACTTATGAACAAACAAAATAAGCAGGCTACGGTCGTGTAGACGTCTACTCACTTCACTGTCCACTTCTCACATGTTTAAATGTTTTATTTAGAAATATCATCTATTAGAACTTATGAACAAATAAAGTAAGCAGGCTACAGTCGTGTAGACGTCTACTCACTTCACTGCCCACGTCTACGGCTCGAATATGGTTTACAGCCCTGGATTGCAGCAGCATCTGCACTTGGGCAGATCTCCAAGCAGAGTTCCTCGTTGCCATCTTTCCGCCTTTTGTGATCATTCAAAAGAAGATGGAGATCCTACAGTTCCACCAAAAGATGGATGAGTCCTTGTTCTAGGCATGGAGCAAGTTTAATGAGCTATTGAGGAGTTGCCCGGGCCATGGAGTTGACACCGAGGAGCAGGCTTCATCTTCTACCGAGGGATGAATGAAAAGACTCAAGAGTCCGTTGACAATGCTGATGGAGGTTCTTTGATGTGCAAGTCACCTGAAAAGCCCTCAAGTTGTTCAAGAAGATGGACTTGCATACTCAACAATGGGCTAATCCAAGAAGACCTCAAGTTTAGGTTGTGGAGAAGAAGGAAGATGACACCCTCAAAAAGGAAATCGAGAAGCTCAAAGGGGAGATGGAGAAACTGAAATCTAATGCTGCTTATGTTTCTGTTTCATAGGTTGATCCCATAGCCGACATGAACTTCATGAATCGAGGTGGTTACCAAAATCAATACCGGCAAGGGGGATACCAGCATTACCAACAAAGAGCTCCACCCCGGCTTTTCCTATGCGCAATCTGAAGGTGCCGAACACCCTCTATTAGGATTTGATGTGCAAAATCGTGAAATTATGGAGAAGAAGAAGGAGACCCTCGACGAGGTATTGTAGAAGTTCATCAAGGCTTCCGACTATAGGGTTGGAAAAATTGAGCAGAAGTGGCAGGGGTGAACACCAAGGTGGACAGGCTTGGCAAACATGTGCAGATTATCGAGACTCAAGTCAGTCAGATTGCTACCTCACTTAGTACGCAAAATCAACAAGGGAAGCTTCCGAGCACCACCGAAGTGAACCCCAAGAATCAAAAGGAGTGCAAGGCAATCAAACTGAGGCCCAGAACCAGCTACACAAGCCCGAAGATGCTTGAGAACGAGTTTGGGGGAGAAGATGAGGAAATTCCCGCACGAATGCCCTCTGTTTCGACCAACACACCCCGTGTCGATCAACACAGAGAGCAGGACGAATCAGGCATGTCGAGTGAAGATGATGAATTGACCGACACAAATTTTGCGGGTGTGTCGACCGACACACCCCCTATCGGTCGACACAAAGGACAGGTCAACGCAGATACAGTCCAGCCGACACAGAGAACTCCCCAGCTCAACAATTTAAGTTCTAAAGCTACTCCGACACCTCCGATGCCCTTTCCTCAGCGATTTTCCAAGCAGAAGGAGGACTCCAAGTTCTCGAGGTTCGTGGAGAATTTGAAGAAGGTAAGTATTAACTTACTATTGATGAGGCCTTGAGAGAGATCCCGGGCTACATGAAGTATCTCCGCAAGCTAATGAGTGAGAAGAAACATTTTGTGGAGAACTCAACTGTCAAACTTCATGAGCAGTGCAACCTACTCCTATAGAAGAAGATCCTCATCAAGAGGAGTGATCCAGGGTGCTTCTCGATTCTAGTCGAGATCGGGGGATTGAATTTGAGAAGGTGTTGTGCGACACTGGTGTCAACATCAATTTGATGCCTTACTCCATTTTCTGGCGCCTCAACATTGGAGAACTGAGGCCGACTACTATCACACTGCAGATGGAGGACCGATCTGAGTCTCCCCCGAAAGGTATATTAGAGGATGTTCTCATTCGTGTGGGTCATCTAATATTCCCTGCAGATTTTGTAATCTTGGACATGAAGGAGGATGGCAGCACACCCCTCATCTTAGGACGAGAGTTCTTGGACACGAGCGCTGCCCTGGTTGTCTACCGAGGAGGAGAGATCACATTACGAGCAAATGATGAGAGGATCACATTCAAGCTCGACAGAAGTCGACAGCAATCTGAATACAACCGGATCACCTCCATTGAAGACTATGAAGAGGAATCCGAGGAAGAAGAGGAGGACCAAGCTGCCATTGAATGGAAGCGAGGGAATGGGATGGCAAAATTGCCAATTACACCATCTCACTCGAGTTCACTGTTGTCATTCAAGACAGGTTGGTTTACATGGTTGATGCCCGAGGAAGGATAGTCAGCTCTCACCCGCCATGTACTTGAGAAAAAGAGGTACTGTCGAGCTGCGACGTTAACTAAAGCACTTGTTGGAGGTAACCCAACCATTGTCTGCTTTATTTTTTATTTTTTTGTTTTTATTTTTTTATTTTTGCCTTTATTTTTGTTATTTTCGAGAAAAAAAATTGGAGGATCGACCTCTGTATCGATCGACATGTTTGATGTCGATCAACACAAAGGTCAAGACGGAGCTACACTTTGACTCAAGGATGTAGTCGACATGAAGGCTCTGTGTCGATCAACATGGCCCCTATCAATCGACAAAGAGTGCCAGCAGCCAGAAAAACTTCGTCGAGCAGCGCAGATTCCTCCGGTGGATAAAAACATTGATGTCTGAGATCAACAGTTAGGTACTAGTTCTTATTCTTGTCTGATGTTCAAACTTTTTCTAACTCTCCGAGTTTGAAATAAGTTTGGGGGATGTGGACAAGAAATTCGAACTCTTCTATTCCTTTTATCCTTTTTATTGCTTTAAGATTATTTGTTTTATCTTTTGTTTAAATTTATGCCTAGAAAAAAATATGGATATAGTGTGAGGAAAACTTCTTATTGAGCTTTGAACCTATTTGAACTGATTGTGAGTTTAAATCGATTGAGGATAGTTTGATTTTATTTTGATTGTGGTTGATTGCCTATGAATGTAGAATACCGCATGATAGGATCTAATTGAAACTTACACTTGCATGATGTTTGAGTGGATTGAAATTGACTAAGGAAGAAATATTTGAACCCAAGTGAGAATTTTAGCCTTTTTCGTTTGATGTGAGATTCACATGTATATTTTGATTTCTCTAGAACTTGCTTATGTTTTATTTCGAGACTGCATAGTGTGCACAATGATAGAAAATGATTTTAGGCCATCTTTGTTACCCAAATTATCCTAAACACTGTCCCTTGTGATATTTTATCCATGGAATAGCCCCTTTGAGCCTGTTACTTTTTCTTTCTTGGTTTATGAGTTAAGAAAAACATTGTGAGTGCTATGAAAAAGGTGATTTGTATCATGTCTATAGAATTTGGGTGAAATAAGGGTAATTGTTATATGTGGATAAGAAATCTTTATTTGGTAAACAAAAGAAGGTTGGGCTCTAGAAAAAAAAATGAAAAGTTTGTTTGTGTCCTTATAAGTTCAAGGAAAAATATATTTATTATTAGAGCATAAGAGGATTAGAAAAGAAAAATAAAGAAAGAAAAAGGAAAAAGAGAGAGCCTTGATTGGTGTTGAAAATCTTAGGAGATAGGGTGGATGAAAAAATTATAGTGGTTTTGATTTATTGAGTTGGCCACTTGATGGATTTTAGTCACTTGACCATAATTCCCTACCTTGTCAGAAAAGCCTGCATTGCAACCTAATCAAAGTCCATACAGATTCTTTACTTGTGTGCACATTTGTGCAGTGGAGATTCTAGAAATTTTGCAAGCCTATGGTAGAGATTTCTTCATACATGTGAGTGTTTTCATTGAAGCCCAAACACTTGTGTGATGAGCGAAACACTTCCTTGTGAGTCTTCCGAAGTTGATGGATTTCTTATCTCTTTCAAATTGCCTATGTGATGTGGATTTTTTATTCTTGAATGTGATGGATCTTGTGAGGCATTGCACTTTCAACTGCATGAGATTTCTTTTATGTCTTTTCTTTTGATTGAGGACAATCAAGCATTCAAGTTTGAGGGGTTTGATAAGCTCATATTTATACTTACTTATCCATGTTTTTCTCATTTGTTTTAGTGCAATTAGGTTAGTTTATTAGTTGTTTTCGTGCATGAGTGTACTATAGAGGATGTTATGCTTGTGATGCTAAGTTTTGTAGGTATTTGAGGCTAAAAGTTGAGAAGAGCTTAGTTTTACAGAGTTGCTGCTTCAATTGACACACGGGAAGTCGACCAAGTTGGAAGATGTGCCAAAATCCTGAAGCATGACATCTGTGTCAACCGACACGAAGGTCAGATGTCGATCGACGGTAAAACAGGAAGAAGGCTCGACACACTTGCATGCATGTCGATCGACACGCTTTGTGTTGATCGACACGAAGGATGAAGATTGCTAAGTTGACATGGGTGCATGTGTGTCGATCGACACACACTGTGTCGATTGACACAGAAGCTCGAAAAGGAAAATCTGCTCAGTTTGGTTATTTTGATATTTTAGTTCAATACCTTGTATTAATGCTTTCACTCCTATATAAATACTCTCTACCTTAGGGCACATAAATCATCTTTATTATCACTTATTTTACACTTAGAATACTATTGCATTGGAGTTTTTCAAGACATTGAAGGTTCCTCTTCATTTGTGAAGTATTTTATGTGTTTAATAACATGTTTTCTTTATTTCAAGTCATGATTTGTGGCTAGAAACCCTAACAGGTTTTAGGGCTTTGATAATCTATCTGATGCATGTTCGAGTAAATCAACTCAATAACATGGTTTAATTTCTTGAGCTTAATTAATTGAATCTAGATTTAAAGAAGGATCGAGAGATGAATTTGAATCTAGGTTTGTAGTTATCAATTAAATGATCGAGAGGTGAAAATTGGTAATAGGAAGAAATTAAATACAATTTTTTGCTATCTTGAAAAGAAGATTAAAATTGTAGGAATTAATTAAATAATTATCGAGATTGACTAATTTTGTATTCTTGAGACCGAAAGGAGATAGTCACAATTTAGTAATCTAGGGTTTAATTGCCAAACACAGAATTTTACTCATTTGAATCCAGTTTATTCCCCATTGCTGAATTGACGAATTTTACATGTTGATGATCTGATTATCTGCCCTGGAATCTGTATCTATAAATTTTGTTTTAAAAAACCTTTATTTTTCAGTATTGTTATCTTTAAATTACAAAACCAAAACCCTATTTTCAAGTTGCTCAAACAACTATGTTCTAAGAACTATGGCCAGTACATAGGGTAGTTTCACTATACAGTCTCTGTGGGTTCGACTACCTTAGGGTGTTTACAAATTTATTTGCCGTTGTTCTATAATTTATCTGCAAATTTTGCAGCGATCAGGCCCCTGGAAGATCAGACTCCAGTCCGGTCCCATAAAGTCGATGGCATTGGGGCCCATCGGGGGAGAAGGGGTGAATGGAGGCATCGAGTTAGTTTCCTCCGAGCCGGAACCCCCACGGTTTTGGGAATCAAAATCCAAAGCAGACATCTCAAACAAAAAATCAAAATCTTGAAATAAAAGTTAACCTAGAAAGAAGAAAGAGTGGAAGGCAAGCCCCGGTCAGCCCATTTCCACCCAAAACCAGGAAAACCCTAACCTCGCCGCTCTAAATTGGCCAACCGTCGCGAAATAAAGGAAATGAAGAAAAAGAAGAGGAAAAAGGGGAGGATGTAATACCTTTTTGGTGCGCAAGGATGGGCAATAAGCAGGCCTAGGATGATCACCGGAGCATCGGTAGAAGATGCAAGCAAACGATCGCCGAAAATTGGAATCAGAGAGAGAGAGAGAGAAGAGATGGAAAAGAGAGAGAAAATATATCAAGAAGTGTGACTATCTAATCAACCAAACGATGGTTAAGCAAACCACACCCATTCAACTGCTCATAACCGCCCCCGTCTTTCGTGAATATTACGCAACTACCACCCAGTTTGGGCAGAAAATTTCAAACGTGGTCCAACAAAATGGTTCGAAAAAATTCAAAGTCACGCTCCAAATTGATTAGGTGGTCCGAGCACACATACTCCGAAACAGCCCCACCAGGGCTGCTGGGGCTCGACCCCTCTAACATACCATATAAACAAGAACCCTCATCACCGCTAAGTGGCACGATAAGACCACGCCCACTCCAAGACCCCTACGACCGAACCGAAAGAGTTCACTGGGGCATACCAGACGACCAAAATGATACGGGACAGAACCCGAATTATCCCAACAAAATGCCACAGTTTCGGGCCTGCGACCATGACACTCGCATCAGCTTCTCGGGGCTGCGCGAGTAAGGAGGACCACCCACTGAGGAATTGGTCCTCCGAGCCAGGAGGTGCTCACGAGCACCCCGATGATTTCGGACACCCCCCGAGAGGAGTCTGAAGGGCTAACATCTGGGAAAAGTAATTTGCCTACATAAGGCAACGACACGATACAAGATTAACCAATCGTTTGACTTACCGGGCTCTCCAGAGAGGACGCCGCTGAGCCAAAGGGGCTATTGTTGGGGTACGAAATAACCAGCCCAATTAGACCCAAAATATAGTCCAACAGTAACTTTTGCAGGACCAACGGCAGGCCACCCCAAGGGGAAATAAGCAGTTCGACGGATAGGGCGACCCGATCCAAAGCAGTTTGAAGCCAGTTTGAACTATGTAGTTCGACAGGTACGAGAAGCAGTCCAATAAGCCGAGCTAGAGCCTCCCAATGGTCACCTCACAATTGCCTAACGGTCCGAAGAGCCAACGGGAAGAAAAAGGCGATAAGCTCGCAATATTCTCCGGTCGATCATGCCGCACCCAGCACAACGGTTCCAATAATATCGGAGCTCGTGGTTCCACTAACGAGCAAGATTTCTGGAAACCGTAGTTATTTAGATCTCTATAAATACCCCCTTTGTAAGCCAATTTTCGGCACTTAATCCCCTAGTTTTTCACGCTCTTGCTACCTTTAGAACTCACGCATTGTACTTTTTATTCAACTATAATCTTTATAACAACTGCTGCATCAAGCTCGATTCATCGCTGTATAATCACTCTCATACTATACGGTTTGGCTTACTGTATTTACTATTTATTTCTTTGTTCGAATCGTAGCTATTTCTTGTATTATCCGTGTATCGTTCTTGGGGCTCTGTATCCATTAAGATCGAACCTCAACAAATACCAACATAAAATGTTGTATTATATATTAAGACATTAAATAAATTAAATAATCATATTATTTAATTATACAACTTCAATAATATCGTAGTATTTAACTATTATTTACAAAATAATTTTATAAGTTTGTAAATCTAAATAACTCTAAGAATATAATTCATTTAAAATAGTAATTAATATTTTAGAAATCAATAATTTCTCAATCCATCAATTTCGTATTAAATTGACATCCCTACACACGAAGGAGCAAGTTTTGCTAAAAAGCTTTGTTTTTTTTTGTTATTGAGCTTGTTGCTTTCCCTCTAATGCTTCGGCATATATTGCAACCTTAGCGTTGAGGCTGCCCCTTTTCTAATTTATCAAATCGTTGTTTCTCTTTAAAAAAAAAAAAAAAAAAAATCATAAAACCCTAGACCCCAAATCCTGGGTGATTTCCAGGCCTAAAATAAATTTTCAAAATGTAGACTCAAAAAATACAAATTCTAGGGATGTGGAAGCATCTAGTATAACCGTCTTTGTTAAAGATGGTTTATATAATTCGTAATTACAATTTTAAGTAAGAATTTTTATTTATAATATTATTAGTGATTTAAAATATAAAAAAATAAATATATAAACCGTCTTCATAGTAGACGGTTTAAAATATACGATTTTATTAAATTCGTAACTACAATTTTAATTAATAATTTTATTATTGATTTATATATTTTAAACTGTCTTCAAGATAGATGGTTTTAAAGAGGATTAAATCAATTACCCTACAAATCAAAATTCAATCGATTGTGATCTTCAAACCAAAATTTTCACCGTCGGCCACCACCTAGCCACTGCCGACCGCCACCTAGTCATCGCCGATCACCACCTATCTAACGCCGACCACCGTCGTCCATTGCTTGTGGCAGAGGTCGTCTGTCGCGAACGGCGTCTGCTGCCATCTTCGCCGCCAATGTCGTATGTTGCCATCTCCGCCGCCAACGGCGCCGTTGTTGTTCGACTCCACCGCGGGTTCATTTATGTAAAATAGGTATGTTCGATTTTGATATTATATGTTTAATTATTTCAAAATTTATGTCCTGTCTTTATTTTTTTTTTTTTTGATTTTTTGTAGCCGTCTTTAATATAGACGGTTTTACTTTGTACAAGCCATTTTTAATATAGACGGTTTTAATTTTATTTTCTTTCGTAATTCAATTTTTAGTAGCCGTCAATGTTGTAGACGGCTATTATAGTTTTTTTTTCAAAATTTATGTAGTTTTTAATTTTTATGCTAATTAAATAAGAATTAATTAATATAATTTATACAAACTGTCTTTAATATAGATGGTTAATTTATATTTAAAGTTTAAACCGTCTTTAATGAAGACGGTTTATTGATATTTAATGTTAAAACCGTCTTTAATAAAGACGGTTATCTTAGAGGTGTCCACAATTGAAAACCTTAACTTTCAGGAGTCCACATTTTGTATTTAAAGCTTATTCATGCAATTTTCTCCCCCCAAATCCTATCCCAAACCCTGAACCCTGACACCAATTCCTAAAATTTAAAATAATTGGAAGAAAAAGAAAAAAGGAAAGAAAAAATTTAATACGACGAATGGCACATTTAAAATAATGTGAATGGCATTTAAAAGTAGGGCCGAGTTGCAACTTGCAATAGATGAAATACAAATTCAATTCTCAAAGACTGCCTTGCTGTCGGAGTTGCGTTTGCTGAATTGCTAATTTGAATTAAAGCATGAGGAAAAGAATTAGAGATTGCGTGAGATCAGAATCAAAAACAGCAGAAAAGATTTATATATATATATATATAAAACAGTAAAAAAGATGTTGCTTTACCAAAGATTATACCGTTTGGTGTAGTGAATAGTATAGTGCATCAGTTTCATCAATTGAACCCCGTATGAATCTATAGTTGAGTCCACAAGAATTCAGTCAGCAAAATGGTTTGCATTGCAGAGTTGGTTGTGGGTTGTTATCGATTTAATGCCCAACAATCTTTTTTTAAAAAAATTCAAGATTTTCACCAGTCATCACATAATCAACATTTAGACTGCATTTATGTCTAAATACTACAAAATTCCAAATTTCGTACCGACGTTTGCATAGTTCTGCTTCTTTTTCTGGAAACCAAAGTGGAAGAGAGTTTCAATGGCAGGGATGGAGGGACTTGAGTATGGCGGGAGGTTAGTCGGGCTGAGAAGGACTTTCAGGAGCGGGAAAACTAGAGGAATCGACTGGCGAACGGGCCAGATTCGGGCCCTTTTGAAGCTCCTTAAAGATAATGAAGCCCGCATTTTCGAAGCTCTGGAACAGGATCTAGGGAAACACCCGGTTGAAGCTTATCGTGACGAGGTTTATCTCTGTTTTTCCGACCTTAAATCCGTACGAGCTTGTGATGTGTTAAAAGGGGTTTTGCAGGGGTTTAATCCGACTTTGTTTTGCATATTTCGTATATTTTGTGAGATCTTTGTCAAGTAGTATAAGACAAGTCCTTTTTAAAGTTGGTTTTTTGGTTGGTGTAAGAAGATGGGATCCAGTGTATAATAGTGATTTTCACTCGATTTGGTATAACAGGTTGGAGTGGTGAAGAAATCAGCTGAGCACGCTTTGCTTCACATCAAAGAATGGATGGCTCCCAAAAAGGTTGGGTGTTTTACATCAGTGGCTTTATATATAAGCAAAATGAATGTTTTGATCTCGTGAATCATCTCTTAATATGGGAGCAGGTTGTTTGAGCACTTGTCTAATCTGTCGATAACTTAGGATTTTAGAGTCAGATACCATTAGAAACATCATCTTATGTAGCATGCCCTTGAATGAATATTGTGTTGAGTTTGCCTGAATCTATGCCATTTCATTCTGCTCAGTAGATCCAAATTCACAGACTACATGACATATCTCCTGTCATGTCCAGGGAAAACTACCATTAATTTTGTTACCAGCAAGGGCACAAGTATTACCGGAGCCACTCGGCACTGTACTCATATTCGGGTGCTGGAATTTTCCAATCTGTAAGTTCTCTATCATTCACATTGTAAGCATCTTTCTGAATGAATGATTATGCTCAAGTTTTGAGCTGTTCATTGCTTGCTTTTCCCAGGTCTTACACTGGATCCTTTAATCGGGGCTATATCTGCTGGAAACACTGTACTAGTGAAGCCTTCGGAGCTATCACCGACGTGCTCCTCCTTACTTACCCAACTAATCCCTCTGTACTTGGACACTGAAGCCGTTCAAGTCATTGAAGGTGGAAGCGATGTTGCAGAAAAACTGTTGCAGCTCCAATGGGATAAGATATTCTTCACAGGTGTGATTAATTAGCATTTAATACAGACAGCCGGCCATTTGATATGGAGTATAATTCAGTGACTGCTGTAGGGAGCGCGAGAATAGGTCGTATAATCATGGCTGCAGCTGCAAAGCATTTGACACCAGTGACTCTAGAGCTGGGTGGAAAATGCCCCGCCATTATCGATTCCTTCTCTGACTCCGACTTAAAGGTTCTTGCTTACACACATTTTTTTTGGTACTAATCATCTCATAGAAATGTGTTTGTTTGTTTGGTGGTTGAAGGTGGTTGTGAAGAGAATCGCTGGAGGAAAGTGGGGAGGCTGTGCAGGGCAAGCCTGCATCGGAATCGATTACTTGCTCGTACAGAAGAACCTGGCTCCGCATCTCGTACTAACCAAATCCTTGTTTTTTTTTTTGACAACTAAACTCTACATTGATGACAACTTCTTTCAGATTGAACTACTCAAGAAGTGCATCAAGAAATTCTACGGTGACAATGTGAAGAAGTTGCAGAGTATGTGTAGGATTGTGAACAAGAATCATTTTGATAGGATATGCAATCTTCTGGAGGAGCCTGGTGTAGCTGCTTCCATCGTTTATGGTGGCTCACTTGACCCACAAAATCTGTGAGTTGTGCAGCTCTCTCTCTCTTTGCTCCATAAATGAAATGAAAGGATCTAAATTGTGTATAAAATGTTCAGGATGATCGAGCCCACGATCTTGGTGGATCCCCCATCAGATGCCATGATCATGACAGAAGAAATCTTCGGGCCATTGCTCCCCATCATCACAGTCAGTAAATAAAACTTAATGAGCAAGTGTGAATAATCAAATTAAAGTAGTGGAGTATTTACTGAATGTTTGTTGCATTGGCATTGCAGGTTGATGAAATCGAAGACAGCATAGAGTTGATCAACGCGGGGTCAAAGCCGCTTGCAGTGTATGCATTCACCAAGAACGAGAAGCTGAAGGAGCGGATTGTGCAAGAGACATCATCGGGGAGTGTGACCTTCAACGACACGATGATCCAGTTCATATGCGATTCGCTGCCGTTTGGAGGAGTGGGGGAGAGTGGGGTGGGGAGGTACCACGGGAAGTACTCGTTCGAGGCGTTCAGTCACGAGAAAGCGGTGCTGCGCAGAACCTTGTGGTTGGAGCTGGAGCCGAGGCACCCTCCATGGAATGATTTCAAGCTGGACTTCATCAGATCGGCCTACAACTTCGATTATGTGGGCCTCTTGCTTCTGCTCTTGGGTTTCCGGACGATCAAGACATCTCCATAAACTAATTAGTTTGTGTTTGTTATATGGAGTAGATCCATGTTTGTTTGCAGTCTTCTTCGAAATTATGAGTTTGCCCAAACTTTTGATTTCTCCCGGTAGAGTTTCTGGAAAGGTTTGATTACTGACAACACAAACAAACTGTCAAATCTTAATTCTCAAATTGAGTGCCCATCCATCTGATTAGGAGTAGGACATTCTTGCTAATTTTCTTTTCCTTTGGGTTGCAATTCATAATATAAAATATTCATCCTGCATACGATAATTAATACTACCTCCGTCCTGGATCATTAGTCTTGTTTCATTCCGGCACAGATACCAATGCGAGTGAGATAGAGGAAATTAGTATTTTATTAATGAGTGTGTATTAATTTTCCATTTTAGGAAAGCAAGACTAATGTTTGGGACAGACGAAAAAGGAAAACATGACTAATGTTATGGGACGGAGGGAGTATTAGTAACTATAAAAAATTATTATTTTAAAAAATATGAGTAATATATTAAGACAAATAAAAAAGAAAAACAGACGGAATAATTAATATTTTGAGTGGCTACTATAGTTATATATATATATTTTTAAAGATATACTATAGTTATATTTGGGTGATCACAATTCAGAGCTGCTCTGGCGGCCAACTGTCCCCCAATGGGAAGCATATAATATTGCTGCCTCTCTCTCTCTCTCTCTTCCTCTTGTATGTATCTGGACTTACTTCACACAAATTTTATTCTCTTTATTGATTGTATTCCAAAAGTGGTCAACTGCAAAGCCTTCTCACTAAAGCTTGATGCAGTTTGCAGAGCTAACCATGAGCTACTTGCTTTATTAATGAAATGCATTACATTTCATTACTCTTACAAAACCAACAACAAAAATATAGGTATACCAATATTATTAAGATTAAAGTGGTTCATACTGTTTTAATCACTTAATATAGAATATTTAACATGTTCCTTAATTTTTTTTATAAGTTGCATGAAATTATTATGGGATAAGGGTCAATTTAATCCTTCGACTATTCTAACAGGATCACTTTAGCCCCCTCTTTGACTATTTGGCTCAATTAAACCCTTTAACTTAAAAAAGGGGCTGAATCTAACCCCTCAACTTAAAAAATGGCAATTTTACCCTAATTAAGAAAGAAAAGAATATATATTTGCTTTATTGTTTTATCTTAGTTTTAAATTATTTATTACTTTTATATTACTTAAGTTATTTTTTATTGAGGAAATAATTTTAACTAGCCAAATTTTATAACTACATGCACAAAATAGCCACCCTTATGAAAAACTACACAAAATAGCCAAATTGTACTTTGTCTGTCATATATGTCTTAGTCCACCAATCAATTTTTTCGGTTTATGTGTAAACCCTAACATAATTATTTTTTTATTATTAAAAATTTAGGATTTCATTTAAAAAGTAATAATAAACCAATAAAATATTAGGGAATATATACTCAGCTTGATTTCGGCATTTTCCAGCTTGATTTCGGCATTTTCAGCTTGATGTCGTCATTTTCAGCTTGATTTCGGAATTCACTATATTTATTTTTTAAACTTATCTTGATTTCGTCATTTTCAATATTTTGAGCTTGAGTTCGATAATTTTGCTGAATTCACCATTTTTATTTTAAAAATTATGCTTATTTTATAAATATTCATTAATAATTCACCATGTAATTATTTTACTAACGAAATTATATTTTGAACTAAAGAAATAAGTATAATTTAATACATAATAGGGTTTACAAATGGAAGTTGTTATAATTTTGGCTGGAGTTTGAATATAATAGTATATGGAACTTGCATTTAAATTGGGATTTAACTCAGAAGAAATTGGGCTTGAATTCAAAAAAAAAAGAGCTAGATCTCGGTGAAATGAGCTTGATTTGGACTATAAATTAAAAAATGCAAATTTGAACTCCTTTTTAGATATTAAATTACATACAAATTCCTCATTTGCGAAACACGGGTATTTTGAATTGAAATCATGCAAATCACAAGTATTTGGAATTGAGATGTGAGATATAAATAAGCATTCAAATATGAGATTTGTTGTTC
Source organism: Plectranthus barbatus (assembly GCA_026898455.1). Classification (NCBI taxonomy): domain Eukaryota; kingdom Viridiplantae; phylum Streptophyta; class Magnoliopsida; order Lamiales; family Lamiaceae; genus Plectranthus; species Plectranthus barbatus. The sequence goes on along the minus strand of JAPKLW010001840.1, from coordinate 97,903 downwards.
ACACATGTTGCAATACGTACAATAAAATTTGTAAAAATGTAACAAATTAATTAGGCGGAATTCTTTCCGGACAAGCACGTTTTGTGTGACTTGTTGATCCACAAATACTACATTTTTTTGGTGCTCGTCGTCTATTAGTCGATGTTTGTCCCGCCTGTGCTCCCGAAGGACGACGACTATTTCTTGGTCGACCGGCTTGGCGATTGACGATGGGTGGCAAAACAACACATGCTTGTGCCTCCGGTGATACAATCCACTCATCTCTTGGAGGAAGAGGGTGTACAATTCCTCCATAAGTTTCTCGCCAGTTTGATGTCTTGTAGTACTCCCAAACATAGTCGTACACACCTAAACCCTTGAAGCTGCAACAATAATAATTAAAAACTTGATCGTTATGAATGAAAGTTTAATTCTATCGATATATTTTACTAACCGAATTGCAGCAATAGCATGTGAACATGGAATCAGATCCATCTGAAACTCCCGACAATCGCATAAGCTGTCTTCAAGATCCACCTTCCAAGTTCTATCCTTGTCTTTAACTTTGAAATGATATTCAGAAACAGGCGAAACCGTGTACCTGTGTGAAATATCCGACAATGGAGTCAGTTTGGCCACGACTTCCTCAGTCAAGTCATCGTATCTTTCAAAGGCCTTAGCTCGCCGTTCATCGAACCATTTTTCGACAATGTGTCTATATAGCTCAATAATGGAACAGATGGGTAGACGTCTAGCATCTAATAACCTGGAGTTGAACACTTCTGCTGCATTCGATGTCATGAAGCTATAACGGCGAACCGGACATTTAGACCTAGCCCACTTTTCAGGCCCCACTGTCATGAGTTTGTTGTATGCAGTGGGGCAATGCTGTTGAATCTGGTCCATTGCCTTCTGATAGACGATAGAACGGTATGCATAGGCTGCCTTGTGGTATAACTGCACGATAGTTGAATTGAATGTCGTCAACTTATTTTGAATATGATAACCACATAAGGCATGCGTCGCCTCTGGATAAACTGAGCTTACTGCCTTGGCAATGCTAATGTGTTGGTCCGAAACAATAAGCAATTGTGGACTACAATCGAAAGCCATTCGCAGTCGTGACATAAACCACGTCCAGCTCTCATCGTTCTCGATCGGTGCAAATCCAATAGCTAGAGGAAAGATTTGTTCGTTGCCATCTTTGGTAACAGCAACCAATAACACACCTTTATTTCGCCCCTTCAGGTGTGTAGCATCCACCACAATCACTTGCCTTAAACAAGTCCCGAAAGCCGCACGTGACACACTCAAGGCAACAAAGAAATGGCGTAATCGTTGATCCTCGCCGATATCCATGTCTGTAATAGTGCCCGGATTCCATTTTTGGAGAACATCGAGATATTTTGGTAGCAAGTTGAATGATTCTTCTAAGCCACCATAAATCATCGATATAGCTCCATTTCTAGCGCGCAATGCATTGCTGTAACTGACCTTAATACCAAAACTCTGTTGTAGTTCAGCCATTATATCGCGCGGCTTGATGATAGATCCTTGTATACGCATCCTCCGAGCAAAGTAAGCTGAGATCGCCTTTGATCGTATAGTTCTACTACGGATGTTGTTTAGACTCAAAGTACAACTATGAGTTGGGATGAATTCGCGGACTACCCAACATCCCGCTGAATTCGAGGCACGTAGGATGAATGTACAATTAGGATTGCGGCTGCAATTGTACACCACCCGAGTTGTAGAAGAACGCGTCACTTTGAATTCAACGTGATGCTCCATGTGCCAAAGTCCGACAGCCACGTACAAGTCCTCTTTTCTCCAAAACATTTTGCCCTTTTCCAGTTCCCCTTCCAATACTTCTTGTAGATCTGGCAATACAGGTGAGTCGGATGTATCTATCGGAATAATTGGAAGTAACCAATTATTCATTTGACTGCTTAGACCTTCAATTGTTTCTGCCGGTAATGGGTTAGCCGGAAGTAGGCTTGATACAATGGCACCCATCCCACCTTGTTCTCTCACCCAAGCGGTGAAATCTTCAATTGTACAATTGAACAATGAAGCATTGTAATTTTGGCGTTCATCACCATCTGATGAGTCTGTATCGAATTCAGCTTCTTCATCATCGGAATGGACAACTATATTCGGATTTTGTTGGTGCGCACCGAATTCAACATCATCGTCACTGTCATCATCTGGAGCATTTTCGTTTGAATCTGGGACTGGAGAACTTCGACTTTCACTGCTTCCCTCTCCAAATCTCACTGATGATGAAAAACGATGTAGTTCTTCTGGTGTTGGACTATAAGGGTTGTGTGGTTGTGGGCTCAATGAAGCCATGTGTGGCCTGTACGGAGATGGTTGTCAGCGAGATCCTCCAGCACCCCCATCGGATTGCAAGTTCATCACTAAATAAACATTCGGCTCCCAATACATGTTACAAAGCCGTTGAAAGAGCGTGTTTGTTGCGAGCACCGAAGGAACCGTCCTCCCACTTCTTGTTTCAGCAAGATAATAAAGGGTGTAAGAACCCACCATGGCATGAGAATGGAGGATGTATTGAACATTCCTCTGCAATTCTTCTAGTGTGATATCATGAGAGGGTATCATGACAACTCTTTCATCTCCACCGATGTAGTTGTATAGATTGTCCCATTGATCATTGTAATGCAAAGTGATAGAACGGTAATCCATTTTTTTAATTTAGAGATAATTTTTGGAGAATGAGTGTTTGAGAGGGTTTAGAGATAGTTTTCAGAGTATGAGATTGTTTTGAGGATGAAACAAATTACAATTCAATTTTCTGAGAAAAATTGAATTGTAATTCAGTCCCCGAATGGTCCAAAATTATTTCTGTATTGTATAGTACATATTCAATAGTCATACTACAATTATTTGAGCAACTTTCCAGTAAAAAATTGACCATATTAATTATCAGTTTGAATTCAATGTATTGGCATGCATGTGTTTTGTACGATGCATGCAAAAGTAACAGTCATTCACGTGAAAAAAAACTTGATTTATAGATTATTTTTTAAAAAATCCGAAATAAATAACAAAATGCCGAAATCCATCTCAAATTGCCGAAATCAATCTCAATTTGGCGAAATCCATCTCAATTTGGCGAAATATATCCCGTTAAATCCTGCCCAATTTTTATCTATTTCTCATCCGTTTTTATAATTTTTTTAACTAAAAACCAAAATATATCTCAAATTTATTAATAAATTTAATAAATTGTTACAATATTCGAAGAAATAAATTACAAGCACATGAAAAATTGTATTAATTTGATTGCAAATATTATTCGACAATGTCTAAAATATAACACATTTTGATACACGTTTTGTTACACATTTTGATAGTACAGACGAGCTAGTGAAGGAGATGTTATTTTTGCTCAGTCTCATCCATCTCTTTCCCCACTTAATTATAACGTTTCATCTATTTTCCCATTTTTACCAACGAAGAAGCTAATATCTTGCCCCGTTCGTAGTTTTGGGAAAACAAGAAACGTGAGGAGGAATCCGGACCAAGGACACCTACTTCATGTGACGTAGGAAAAATCCTCTTCCGGACTGTTTGACGCAGAAAAAATCCTCTTCCATTTCAGCAAGTGCTTTGTTTCAAATTGTAAAATATGAATAAAATAAAGGATGATGGAATAAATAGAAAAAGAAAGAGAAAAGCCATTGCTTGTTGGAATATTGTATGAATGAAGAAGGAGTGAATTTGAACTATACAAATTCACCCTTAAATAGAAGGGACTATGAATAAAAAAAAAATTAATGGCTTTTAATGTTTGAAAAATTAAAAAAAAAAAAACTTGGTCTCCAAATTCACTTTCTCTTTCACGTGAAATTGAATTCTTTGAGAATCTTTGCAGGCATAATTGAGTCAAAAGTGAAACCGAAATATATCCCACTTTAAAACCGAAATATATCTACCAATTTAAAATCGAATTAAATCCTACTTTAAATTTCAACCATTAAATTACAAGCACACTCAAAAAACCGAAATATATCCCACGTTAAATTCCAACCATTAAATTACATATAAGTTAAATTGTTTAAAAAAAATTAAATAATGGAGTTTGTAATGTTAAATTATTGAGCAAGAATTATTGTGCAAGTAGTTCACGTGAAAGTGAAAGTGGTTCAATAATGTAGTAAAAATTAGAATTGACACAGACTTTCATGTACAAAAAGTAATAGTGATGTGATATGTCCAAAAATTTTGAGGAGACCGAAATCCATCTCAATTTGCTCAACTCTAGGCGAATTAAATGAAATATATCTCAATTTACCAAAATCAAGCCCAATTTGAATGAGTAGTAAACCAATTTGAACTATATTTCCACTAATTCCATTTCAATTGGGCGAAATCTAGACCAATTTGCCGAAATCAATCTCAATTTACCGAAATCAATCCCAATTTGGATGAGTAGTATTCCAAATTGAACTATATTTCCACTAATTCCATTTAAATTGGGTGAAATCTAAGTCAATTACATGAAATATATCCCAAATTGTTGTGTAATTACATAAACAGTAGTTCTAATCGAACTACAATGTAGTGTTGGACTACATTGTTGTGTAATTACATAAACACTAGTTCTAATCGAACTACAATGTAGTATTGGACTACACTGTTGTGTAATTACATAAACAATAGTTCTAATCGAACTATAATGTAGTGTTGAACTACATTATTGTCTAATTACATAAACAGTAGTTATAATCGAACTACAATGTAGTATTGGATTATATTGTTGTGTAATTACATAAACAATAGTTCTAATCGAACTATAATGTAGTGTTGAACTACATTATTGTCTAATTACATAAACAGTAGTTCTAATCGAACTAGTACAATGTAGTATTGGACTACATTGTTGTGTAATTACATAAACAATAGTTCTAATCGAACTATAATGTACTGTTGGACTACATTGTTGTGTAATTATATCAAATATTGATGTAATTAAAGTATAATGTAGAATGAATTAAAATTTTGAAATAAAGCTCAATTCAAAGAGATCCATCTCAATTTTGCCGAAATATATCCCGATTTGCCGAAATATATCCCAATTTTATCATCCAATTTCTTTATTTTTTAAATATAAAATCGAAATATATCCCGATTGACCGAATTCCATCTCAATTTAGCGAAATATATCCCGTCAAATATATCCCAATTTGGAAGCATTTTATCATCCAATTTCTTTAATTTTTTAAATATAAAATCGAAATATATCCCAATTGACCGAAATCAATCTCAATTTAGCGAAATATATCCCGTCAAATATATCCCAATTTGGAAGCATTTTATCATCCAATTTCTTTAATTTTTTAAATAAAAAATCGAAATATATCTCAATTGACCGAAATCAATCTCAATTTAGCGAAATATATCCCGTCAAATATATCCCAATTTTGAAGCATTTTATCATCCAATTTTTTTTGATTTTCGAAGTTCTAATCAACATATTTATCATTGAAGAATGTAAAAAGAAATGCAGTCTGAAATAAAATTTAATTCAAACATAAACAATATCCAAAATATCCCAATTACAAAAACCATTAAATTCAACAAACAAATTGTTAATATGCTACACTAACATTAATTATCATCGTATGACATTTCAAAAATCGACCATGCCATAAACATCCTATATTTTTCTTCCATATCTTCCCTTTGAATCCAGTATTGATTCGGCCTCCCACATATCAACTGGTCCATGTGAATGCAAGCATAAACAGCTTCATTCGACATCTCATAAGCACTGAATTTTTTAGTAAAATCGAGAGCCAATGGCCGATTAATTTCTACCAAACCTATTTTGTTAACTTCAAAATAATTGTCGGCGCGTAAAAACTTGTAGAAATGATCAGTCATGCGCCTTACAATATCCGCTCTATACCGTTGCATCTGTGGAGTTAAACTGTTCAAGTCTGCAGCATATATATGACAACTCCAAGTGGCCAAGTCAATCCTCAGACACAACCAATGCTCTCCAGCTTGATATGGCATGAGTAACTTTAAAAAAATAAAAGATGATTAAAATTCGAATAAAAAGGATTAAAATGATTTAAAATTCGAATTCAAAGAATTAAAACACTTACAACTGAAGCCGTGTACCAACTTCGAGAACTTGGACTATCTTCCCCTTTAATGAAATCCAGTAATTCTTGGGAAACAGTAGTGGCTTTACTTCGAGGAGCAACATTTGAAGGATACGACTTGAAGAACAAAGACTGTAAAAAAACATTACCAAAATAAAAATTAAAATCGAAACAATTAAAGTAAAAAATAAAAAGCTTAATTTAAATAAATTGTATCGAACCTGGAATCTTGGGTTTACAATACGAACCCATTCTGGATTACAAGTACGTGAAACGTACTTACTCTTCGTAATCAACTTCATGTTGAGGGCCTCAACATAAAGCTCCACATGGGCTTGAGAGAATTTTCTGTTGAGGTCTTCAAGATGTTCAAAGAATGATTGGCTCAACTTAGCTCCATTAGACTGTGAAACACGGAGTTGATTTTCGCCAGACTCTCTATATTGACGATAATTTTTCACGACTTCTTTTTTCACTCCTACAGGTCCAGACTTTTTGAACTTTCGCTCAATCTCATCATCACCACCAGAAGACTGCAATTTTATAAAAAAAATATCAACATAAGAGAACATCAAGTACTGCAAAAAATTATTTTAAATTATACCTCTTCACTTCAAGTTTGAAGTTGAGGTTGAGGTTGAGGTTGAGGTTGAGGCTGAGGCTGAGAACTAGAAGCATCGGATTGCCGGCATGCATGAATAGCTTCAGTAACAAACTCCTTCAAGCCAGGTACCACCTCATCAACAATGAATTGCTTCACTCGAGCAAAAAACTTATCATCTCTCTCTTGCCTCCGAGCTTCCCCTCCAGAAGATGAATCCGATGAATGCCTACTACTCCTCTTCCTCCTCCTCGTTAGTTGTGTCTGTGGCTCGAACTCAGGGTGCTCAGTCTCAACCTCAGGCTGCTCGCTCTCAAACTGAGGCTGCTCTTCCTCGTTCACCTCCACATTTACCAAATACCCGCCTCCATGCCATGCCTCATTGTGGATGACATTCTCAATGTCATGCTCATCGTGGGCTTCATCATCCGGCTCAACTAATATCTCTACCCTCTCAGTGTGTGTAGATGTTTCATGTGCTTCATCGAGCACATCATGCACATCATGCTCTATGCCGGGGCCTTGATTGTGGAATATGCGCTGTGTCGATATTGGGGCCACATATTTCACACCCAATGTACCCGATCCTTGTGATGATCGCCAGTACAGTGTTCTCATTTCTGATGGCGAAGGAGGTAGGCCAGTTAAAACAATTAGCTGCAAAATTTAATTTAAGAGTTAAATAAGATAAGATAAGATAAAATAATATTATGATTTTAAAACAAAAATACACACTCACAAATATATAGATTACCTGTTGAGAAAAGAAAGCTACCCAATCTTTGATACTAGCGCGTTTAAAACGCCACTTCAACATCCGTGGCTCGGCATTACGGTCTACTATCTTTCCACACGCCTGCCCCAATTGAGGAATAACCTCATATGCCCAAACCTAACAAAATAATTAACCAAAAAATTAAAGATTAACAAAATAATTTAGTAATATATGAAATGGTGAAGAGTTGTATTTTTATACCTGTAGTACCCAGAACGGTCCAGGAAGATGATAGCCTTTCTCAGCACTACTCCTATTAGTAGGTACGTGCTTACTATAATACAAAAGTGCTTTGTATGTGTATGCACCCCATGGAAATTCGTTCCATGCATCTAAATCTTCACTAAGAACATATATCCAATTTTCTATTTTTCTCTTATCCGTGTATCCCAACCCGACAAACCAAAATGCTAAAATGTTAGCTACCCTAAGGTACAAATGCCTATGTGTAATATCAACTTTTTTGAATTCAAATCGCTCCAAGAGTTGTTTACCACTAAGTTGTTGTCCCCCAAAAAATACTCGAAAAACAGTACTAACATCTAAAGAATGTTTATCAGTAGGATTAAAACGAGAAGTACCAAATCGTAAACCACTAATAATGGAAAATTCACTAGGTGAAAATATGAGATCCCGTCCACCCACTCGGAACCTTAACACTTCATCATTAGTTGAATCAATTTGATGAGTAAAAAGTTCAAATAAAGATTGCGAAGAACTAAGACCATTATCAACCCAACCCAAAAAATGACCGAAAACCCCGTTTGTAAACTCATCAACTAACCCTTGTTCTCCAACAGAAAACAATGTCCTGTTAATTGTATCGAGAACTTTACATTTATAGAATAAATTGGTCTTAGCCTTGCATCCATGAAGCCCGTATCTTATCCACTGAGGCTGCACATTATATGATTTTTTTGTTATTAAATGTGACAAAATTCGGTAACATGCAGACACGAACATGTGCATTACAAAAACAAGATACGAACATGTGCATTACACGAACATGTGCATTACACGAACATGTGCAGACACGAACATATTCATTCGGCTGGATTGCAAACAAAACAAGATACAAACAAAAAAAAACTCAATCATTCTCAATACCAAATTAATAATTCAACAACCAAGAATAACAAACGATACATATATACAGCCGAAAAAAAATATCACTTCAACTGATTCAAAAAAAATTCCCAAAAAAAATAAATTGCACAAAATAAAATGAGAAAAGGCCGAAAAAACTTACCTGCACCGTCGACATTGTTCGCCGGAAATTTTTGTCGGTTCAGGGGTGGGTGTTTTAGTTCGAACGTGTGTCTCCAACGCCAGCCGAATGTCCCTCTGTTTTCACGCCCAATTTCGTTTTTTTTAGGTTTGTGAATGAATGAATTACAGTGGGGGTAGTTGTACGAAATCCATCTGGATTTAATCTTGAATTCCAGATGAATTTAAAAATAGACCGAAATCCAGCTCAATTCGGTTGGAAATCAAGCCGATTACAAGACCGAAATAAAGCTGGATTTATTCCAGCCCATTTTTAAATAAAAAATTGATTTTTTTTAAAAAAAATTTCCACATATATCTCAATTTAATAAAAACACCGAATTCCAGCTCAATTCGGTCGGAAATCAAGCCCATAAGCAGACCGAAATATATCTCAATTAATCCAGCCCATATTTAAATATTTATTTTCTTAAAATCCAAATATATCTCATTTGGCACAAATCTTGCCCAATTTAGACTTATTTATCATTTATTCTATTTTTTAAAATTCAAAAACACGATTGAATTTTTTTTTAAATATATAAAATTCGAAATATATATTACTTGAGAAAGATATATCTCAATTGACCGAAATCTTGCCAAATAGGGACTCATCTAACATTTATTTAATTTAATTTAATTTTTTAAAATTAAAAGAATCGAATTATATTTTTTAAAAATAAAAAATTCGAAATAACTCGCACTAGGCCAAGATATATCTCAATTGGCCGAAATTGCCCAATTGGATCTTATTTATCGTTTATTTTATTTATTTAAAATTAAATAACTAGAATTATAGTTTTTTTACAAATAATTTTTTTTAAAAAAATATATCTCACTTGGTGAAGATATATATCATTTGACCAAAATTTTGGCAAATTGAGACTTTTTATCATTTATTTTACTTTAATTTCATTGTTTTAGAATTTAAATAAATGAATTATATTTTTAAAAATAAATCCTTCCAAATATATCTTCCTTGGGCGAGATATATCTGAAATTCCCGAAAGCAAGCCGAATTTTTTTCAACTAAAACATCAATATATTATATTTTATTTCATCACACTCTAAAAATTAATAAAAAATTGACCTTCGAAATATATCTGTCTGGCCGAGATATATTTCAAAAGGCCGAATGCAAGCTGGAAGAATTTCGTCTATATTTTATGCCATTACGAATTTAAAAAATAATAAATATAAAGTTGTGTTATACAATATTAGTAAAAAACTCAACCGTTAAACATTTCACACATTTCAAAAGATTTGATTGCCTGATTTAGACATTTTAACCTAAAAACATGTACTTTGGCTATTTTTTGAAGTTTTTCATAAGGGTGGCTATTTTGTGAATGTAATATTAGGAAATGGCTATTTCAGATTTTCCCTCTTTTTTATTTGTACTTTTAATTTGTATAAATAGAAATATTTGAAGTGATAAATATATCTATTAGTAAATAAATTTAACTTAAAAATTAAATTAAAATAAAAAAGAATTGTCAATAGTTTATTATAAAAAGATTTATTTATTACATCTATCAGATTGATATTTAATTATTAAATCTAATTTATACACCAATAAAATTTTTATTTTAGAAAACTTTATCCTAAAATTTTCAATTAAGATTTTTATCCTATCCCACAATTTGGGATAAAATTCATTAATGAAATAAAATGTCAGATAAAAAACTTTAATTGAAAATACTTGAGATATAATACCCTACCGAATATAAAGTTGAGATAAAAAAAAACCCTAATAATAATATTGGACAAAACTCTCTTAAATAAAAACTTTTGGATAAAATCACATATTCTCTCAAAATAAAAGTAAATAAGTTTTAATTATTTTTTAAAAAGTATAAAAATCATCACCGAACAATCCTAAAATATTTAAAGGAGCTGGTTTTATGATTTTCGAATATATTGAGTATAGTCCAACGCCTAGGCGGTATCTAGGCCAATTAAAATAAAAAAGAATTGTCAATAGTTTATTATAAAAAGATTTATTTATTACATCTATCAGATTGATATTTAATTATTAAATCTAATTTATACACCAATAAATTGTATTTTAGTTGAAGCTAAAATAATAAAAAAATAAGCAAAAATATACTACAAATATAAGCTAAAAAAAAATAGCAAACAGATATATTTTAAAATAATAATAATAATAATAATAATAATGATGATGATGATGAAATAAAAAATATAAATAATAATTATTATATTGTAAGCTAATTTTTTTTTATATTTCATTTAAGCTTTAACAACTTCGAACAATACAATATTTTATTTAGAATTATAAATTTGATTCTTAAAAATATTGACTTCAGAAAAATGGATAAATACTTATACTATTGTTTATAATTATTTATGAATGACATATTAATGTTTTGGTGTTGATTTAATAAGATAATCTAATACATTTGTTTTAGCTAAAAATAATAATTAAGTATTTTTTTTAGCTCATACAAATTATATTAAGTATTTTCAATTATACTAATTAAAATGTGGAAATATATCTAAATAGTCAATTTGATTATATAAAAACCTTAAATAATCAATATTATATTTACATTCAAGAATTGACAAAACTCATTTGATATTCAATATTATTTTGATTTTACATTTATAAATTATTAAATGAAATATTGAAAGAATTGATGTTTTTAATTTGAAATGACCCCATTCAATATATTTTTATTAGTGTTTTGGAGTAAGTGTGCGATTTTTAATTTTTTTTGAGTATGTGTGCGACTTAATTCTAAGCAAATTATTGATTTATTTATACTTAACATTTAATCGAATAAAAAAAAGTTTAATTACATAAAAATCAAGTAAAATATAAATAATAATTCTGGTACATTGCGACCATTGTGTAATGATTTATTATAAATTTTCGCTATTTTAGAAATTTCACTCGCCACATATAAAATTAACGAAATAAAAAAAATTTAAATTTTTTGGTAGTACTTTGCGATTTAGTTTGATTTAATTTTATTCATTTGCGATGTATACAATTTT
>JAPKLW010001840.1:59056-81124 GCA_026898455.1 Plectranthus barbatus | reverse complement strand
TATATATATATATATATATATATATATATTATATCCTCTCTTAATCAGGGTAAAACAGTCATTTTTTAAGTTGAAGGATTAGATTAAGCCACTTTTAAAATTAAAGGATTTAATTGAGCCAAATAGTCAAGGAGGGGCTAAAGTGATCCTATCAAAATAGTCGAAGGGTTAAATTGACCCTTATCCCAATTATTATTGGGCCAAGTTAGCTGTTTTACTTTGCAATGCTTGATTTGGGCTTCGCCTAACATAAATGGCTCATAAACTATGTGGGCCTACCAAGAGGCCCATATATAGTCTGCATGAATATTATTATTAAATACCAGAATTTATAAAATTTACCATTATGTATTTGTCAAAATTTACCCCAACTGTTTTTGTTACGAAATTTTATCCTGATATATTTTTATTACATTAGAAATATAATCGGTGACTAATAAAGTTTTTTTTAAAAAATGATAAGTTACACGATATATCTTACGAGTTGTGACATTTAAAATTGTTGAGTTTAAACCCCTTAAATTAAAACAATTAAAATTTTCACCAAAACTAAAAAATATATATGTTTTTTATGCCATTATTGTCACCTCATTGAAATTATTTTTAATCCTGTTAGTCAATAAAGAGATAACATTAGGGTACAATTCAATAACGAAAAAAAACCTTGGGTAAATTTTATGATTGACTAATACATTAAGGTATAATTTAAAGTTTTTCCTCTAAAATATTTCTGATTTATTGATATATGGACCACGCTACTGCAATAGTTATGTGACTTTACTATAACATTAAGGTACATTATGACCTTTTGATTTCTTAGTTTTTAAAATAAAATTCTTAATTGAGTATAGTCCGATTTTTTTCTTTAATAAAGGTAAATGGCGTCGTGGCTACTTTTTTTTTCAAAATCAAGTCATATAATTTGATGGATTAACGATCGTTTGATTGAGTACAAAAATATCATAATTAGGATAGATAAATTACTAACAATAATTTTTCCTAATTATAAGTTAAGTATTTGTTTTTAATTTATACTTCAAATTATAAGTAAAAAGGAGCCTACTAAGATGTTTTTATCGATTACATGATTTAGGTAAAGACTAAATCCAGTACCCATCTTTTAGATCAATAGTTGTTTAGTTAGGTCACTCATTTTTTTTACCTATAGCTAAACATATCTTAATTAACTGCAAATACTTCCATTAGGCTCATATTTAGTGATTAATTATATTATTAAACATAGCATTTAATTATTATTGCCTAATTCGAACTACTACACTAAATGTAGCTAATATTGAGAAAATAAATCCCTAATGGAACAAAATTCAAATAATCTCACCTTTCTTTTCAGTCAAGACTATATATTTCACCTAGTACATATATATAGATACAACACCAATAGCCAGGGCCGGCCCTGAGGCCGTGCGAGAAGTGCGCCACACCGGGGCCCAAAAATATTGGGCACCATTTTTATAATTTTTTTGTATTAATATATCATTAATTTATTTTAGTATTGAATTTACAAAATTATATTAATCCAAAAATAAATAAATTCATCTTCTAATCAAGTAAACTATTTAGTAGATGACTTAAATTTATATTTTGTCTTATATAAGTTTAAAAATTATATTAGTTATTTTATGATTTAAAAATGTGAATAGTCGATATCAAAATCCTATTCTTCACAATATTATATTAATTATTTTATAATTTAAAAAATGTGATTAGTCTATTTAAAAGAATATGAAAAAAATATGTTCTTGAATTGAAAAAAGGTCTAATAGATTGTTAGTTATTTTATAAAAAATAGATTGCGAAATTCTTACAGTTGAGTCTGGTTAAAAAAATAAATGAGAATTATGAGGTTATTTGCAAATGATCATTATGCATTGTGCTTTTTTATTTTATTTTAGATTTGTTTATTGATGAATATAATAAAAACTTGCATGATTTCAAAGTAAAAGAACATGGATTTTTTCGCAATTTATAATTTTTGAAAAACTTGTAATTAAAGATTATATGAGTCACATTTTATACAAATATAGTTATATTATATTTTATTAATTTTTTTATTTATAATTATAATAATAAAATCAGGGCACCATTTATACTCATCGCACAGAGCCCTGCCAATAGCAATATCATATAGTGAAAATAATTAATCATCTACTGCAAAATTATTTTCTACATTTTCAGATTTTTTATATTTTCAAAATATTGATAATGGCATCGATTAATATGATTACAGTTGTGTGAGTTGTTGGGTGTTTAATTATGTAACATTTGGATTATAGTTAATATATTATTTTGATTTATTCACATTCATTTTATCTTCTAATAAACAAAGTGATTAATTCTTTTTCATAATTATACATTAAATACACACAATAAACAATAGATGGCGTCGTATAGATTAATTCATGCGAAAATGGCTGTAAAGTAAAACAGTGAAATTAATGATGGACAAGTAATTCACACAATTATTTAATTTATTGTGTCTAATTGTCAAAGTTGAATAGTTTAAAGTTAATTATTTCGACATCAATTCTCAGCCGTTGATCATAAGCCCACTCTAAATATTAGTACGTATAGACTGTATTCGTATCATTTAATGCAATCCTACTTTGTGCCTAATTTACTTTGACTAAACTTAATTAAGTTTCGTTTCTAGAGTAAACTAATCCATTTTTTCTTTAAAAAAATTATAATATATAGTCACATTATTGAGTTTTTATATTTAGGAATAGATATATACTTCAAATATATTGTTTATTATATTGGATATACTATATGAGTAAATATGAAAAAAAAAACTAATTGAGATGTAGAAACTTTTACTTTTTAAAAAGAACCAAGCCGGTGAAAAAATCAATTTGGAAAAGCAGTTAAATAGTAAAAGTTATGACTACTTTAAAACTAGATTTCGAAACTTAGATTAAAAATGACGCCAATCACCCTTCCTAAAAAACAAAATAAAATAAAATAAAACAAAAAGTAGAGGTTACATCTCTAAATCGATATATAATGTGTGCATAGATATATTTATGAATAGTGATTCTAAATAATGTGAAAAAAAAAAATAGGTTGGGGGTGTGGAAGGGGAATAGGGGAAGGGAAGGATTAATAAAATAGTTTTTGTAAAAATGATTTGAGTTTCTTCACTTGTGTAACCAGTTAATAGTCATATGTGGATCTGATTTTGAAATTTCAATTTATGTTAAATAGTAATAATCCATACTTCATTAATGGTCCACGTAATAACTTGTTGATAATCTCATGCCTTTTTATTATAATATATAATAGGCATAAAGAAGTTATTTTATATATATATATATATATATATATGTTAATTCCTCTTTAAAAGAGCTTATTTTTAGCAAAACTATATTTATTAGAGAATGAAAAAGTAGTTAATACTGTAACATGCATGGCTATAAACATATAAAAATGTTGAAATAATTGCGGTAAACCCATTTAGTTGGGAAGTTGAAGTGCGAGGTATTATTTTATCTTCATCTTCATCTTCTTGAGTTAGGGTGTTTTTTTTTTTAATAAAATATTGGTTGTAATTTTTTTAAGTGGGGATGTGGGATATGGAATTTCGTGTACTATTATTGGCCCTTTCTTATTATTTTGAATATTTAGTTAATTATTTGAGAACCTCTTTTATTTTGATTCTTAGAATATATATAAAAAAAGAACATGAAAATGGCATCAAATTCTAATTTAAAATGCACAAAATATCTTTTTTACTGTGTAAACCTCTTTGTAATCATGTAAATTTTGTCTTTCTGAAAACATCTCGCTAATAGATGTGAAGACCTTAAATATATGAAAATTTATTTTTGCATGGATCTTTTTGATATATTTATTTTTTTTTAATTTCCATTTTTAAGTGACCCCAAATGAATGAGGACTGCGATTATCGACATTAACTATCGTGTAGTTCAATTATATTTTTGGGATTGATATTTTATATATATATTTTTAAAAATAAAAATAAACGTAATTTTTTTTTTTTAGAATTTCGTGGGAGCTGGAGCCTCATACGCGCAATGCTGCCTTCGCCGGTAGGAATACGTACTACATAAAAGTATTGTGGGAGAGGTTGAAGATTATCTAATAACAAAATAATCGTATTCAGACAAATGTTATAATTAAATTAAAAATGCTAGAATCAAAACATGTACCCCGATCTAACTTAGAGAAACATCCTCCTAAAAAAAATTAACCTAGCTCAATATACATAAAAAGGGAAAGAATTAAAGTAACAATAATAAATTTTTAGAGATGATTTAGGAAAGTGAAAACCCTAGAGAACTATATTTATATATATATATAAGATCTAATTATTCCATGATTAATATTAAATAATTTAACTTAGGCGATCAAAGAGGTGTTGAAATCAGCTGATTAATTTATTTTACAATAATTAAATTCAAGGCCTGGGGGCTAATATGCAGTACAAAAGGTAAAAAACTATCCCAAAATGCAAGCTCCTACGTTGCTCATGTCCTATGGAAAATCCAGGTTAAAAAGCTACATATTCACTCATTTAATTCAAATATTTTTTTCAATCATATAGGTAAAAATGCATTTTAGCAATTATTGACTATAAAATTCACCATAGATTAGGCACACTCCTGTGAAAGAAGTTTTATTAAAAATATATTAATATGCAAATTGATTATCACATAATATCATAATTATTAAATATCGCACATTAATTTGGGAAAATGGTCCGGCCTAGTATATAATGTTCAAATATTCTTCTCCTTATAAGGAGATTTTGCAAGGAGATGAATGTTGCTAACATGGTATCAAAGTTAGCCCATTTCAATGATGGGTGTCCCAATAGCAGTTCTAGGTTAAATGAACTCACACCACAAATGTTATCAACGGTTCAAGGTTAAATGGTCTCACGTTATGCGTCAAAAGGAGTGTATTGGATGTCCCACATTAATATGAGAAAATGGTTCGAACTAGTATATAGTGTTCGAGTATTCTTTTCTTATAAGTCAGTTTGTACGGTGATGAATGATGCTAACAATAATTCATGGATTGTAATTAGTATTGATATTATGTTTATAATATTTTGAAAACTTGTATTATTTTGAATATCTTTTGGCCGTCGATATTATAAGGTTGATGGATCGGTCAAAAATTTTGATGTAATGTAGCATATGTTGATTAATTAAAATGTAATTTTAGAAATTATTTACACACACAACTACCATGACTATTGAGATAATATAGAGGTAGGGTTGGAGGTATTTATATCGGAATAGAGTATTATTAGTCACCATTGTGACGAAGAAATCAATAGCTTTAATTAAGCTATGTTACAAAATCAACAAAGTTTTGTTAGTAGAGTTAGGAAATTAAAGATATAATTTTTGGCATAATTAATGGCCCTAAGTGGCCTATACTCTACGCTCTTCTAGATGTTAATTATAATATGTGAATAATGTTGATCAACATTATAACTTATGTTAATAAGTCCCAATAATTCAAAACTTTTTATATTTTATTGGCATAATTATTGTGTGTGTGCACATGTTGTTCAATTTCATCCAAAACTAGTAAACAAATCTACTTGATTATAAAATTTTAATCTATATTCATTTTGGATCTCAATTTGCCTACTTGTTTTAAATTAATTTGGATATATCTTTATCACTTTTTCTCTAGGGTTTTTGGCTTTTGTGAAAATTCTTAAATTTTCAGAATATAATTTAATTAGCAGACGTATTGCATCTGAGATTCCAATCATATATTTGATTCTTTTAATTGTAAACAAAATATTCTTTTTTTTTTGGTCAATTAAATACTTTATTGAAAATAATTTGAAAAATTAGAAGTGTGTGTGTTTGTTGTACTACTACTAGCCTATGATCCGTATCCATGCATAGAAACTGATGTTTCAATATTTCACGACCAAATTCAAAAACCCAAATTAAGAGCTAGAAAAGAATATATCAAATATTTTGTTTTAGTCCATGAATTTATAGTAGTTAAACATAATTTAGTGATGTCGCACTGGTGAAAGAATTTTATGTATGATTTACATGTCATGGGTTTGAGAAAAACTGGTGTCAAGAAAAATATATATTGTTTTTATATTAAAGATTAAAGATTAAATATCATCTTCCTAAAAAAAAAAAAGATTAAATATCATCTCATGCATCACGCCAAAATGTGTGAGATTGTGAGAATAGGTGTTCCTATTCCTACAAACGTAGCATTTTCTGCCTATCAAAATTCCCACTGATTCTCGCCTTTCTAGTTCAGAAATTTAACTATTTTCACGCTTTTTTAGTGACCCGACCTCTTCATTGTTTTAGTTTTTAAATATTACTTTCAAATATACAAATAAATCTAAGGTTAAATAGGGCAAAATACCCTAAACTATTGACTTTTTTGAAAAAATATCCCAATCTATTATAATTAGTTAAAAATATCATAATCTTTATTTCCATTTATGAATTGTACCAAAATGAATTAACACCTTTAATTTTTTACGATTCAACCGTTAAATGCCACGTGACATCCTACGCGGCAAATCAAAACATAATAATACCCTTATCTTTCAATATTTTCGAAAAAATACCGCTATCTAATAATATTTTTGGGAAAATACTCTTATTGTTAGTTAAAAATACCCCAATCTTTATTTTATTTATAAATTATACCAAAACGAGTTAACACCAACAACTCAGTTTGATTGTTGAAATATTATTTGCTATATATTCAAATGCATGTCCTTTCTTGAAGTATTTAAAACTCATTAAATCACAAGATGATGCTCACCCTATAAGCTCTAATTATTATTTATTTTTCCTTGGGTGGATATTGAGAATACAACGCCATATTTATCTACTTGAATCACAAACTATAGAAATAAATAAAACAATAATTTTGTAGAGCAAGTATAAAAAACTATAGAGATTGCAATCTCAAACTTTCAACCCAAATGAAGGTGCATGCATTGTGCGCGACATGTATATTCAAATTGGAATAAACAATTCGCTGGTAAGAAGTACAAAGAATTGATCTTGGCAGCTGTAAAGGCCAGCAATTCAAACACACAATGCCAACATCGCTAAATTAAAGTATGACTCTAATGAAGCTTACATAGAATTTGAGAAAAGAGATCCTACAAAGTTTTGTAAAGATTTGAAGGATACATTGTATGGGTTGCAGGTTTGAAATTGCAATCTCCATAGATATGAATAATTGCTCTACGGATCATTGAATATGGTGTTGTATTTTCAATGTCCACCCAAGGGCAAAAAAAAAAAATAACTAGAGCTTATAGGGTGAGCACCAACTTTTGATTTGATGAGTTTTAAATACTTCGAGAAGGGAAATGCATTTGATTGTATAACAAATAATATTTCAACAATCAAACAACGTTGTTGGTGTTGATTCATTTTGGTATAATTCATAAACAAAATTAAAGATTGAGGTATTTTTAACTAACAATCATACATGGCAAAGTCTCAGATGAGACGGTCTTATCATTTTTATTGTGAGACGAATTTAATGAAATGATGTATTTCTTTATTGCAAATGATGTTTCACCATTTTTATTGTGATATGAGTTTAATGAAATGATGCATGTATTTCTTTATTGCAAATGATGTATTTCTTTGTTGCAAAAAATGTAATCCTTAAAAATGAAATGATGTATTTAACTTATTGAAATAATGTATTAAGGTCCGTCTCACAATAAAAAAAATAGTGAGACCATCTCTCGGGAGACCAACTCATCATACATTAGGGTATTTTCCTAAAAATATTAATAGATAGGGGTTTTTTCCGAAAATATTAATAGATAAGAGTATTATTATGTTTTGATTTGCCACGTAGGATGCCATGTGAGAAGCCAAGTGTCATTTAACGTTTGAGTCATAAAAAATTAACAGTGTTAATTTATTTTGGTATAATTGATAGACAGAAGTAAATATTAGAGTATTTTTAACTTACTGTAATAGATTGGAGTATTTTTCTGAAAAAATCAATAATTTAGTGTATTTTTTCCTATTTACCCTAAATCTAAATGAACCAACTGTTTTTGAGCGCATAGAATATCATATAAGATCAAATTTAGTAAAAAATAATTACTCTTGCTAATAATTATGATGGGTTAAGGCTTGATAGAAACCAATACATTATTAGATAGTAAAATAATATTACATTCATTCTCCATAATATTAGAGTTCCTAAATTGCGTATAGGTGGGCAATATACACCAAACTTCTTTTTAAACACGGGATTTTAAATCTTAGAAGTTAAAACAAACCTCTCTATCATACTCTTATCATCGGTATCTTAAGGAGCGTGCTTTAACGTGCTATAACACAAAATCTTGTATATAAGGTGATTATAAGTCAGGACAGCTCGTGAGTTACTTAAGACTTGCTTAAAAAAAATCTAAAATTAATATTATGATATCAATTGAGTCAAGCTCGAGTTTTAGAATTCTCAACTCGATAGACAAGTAAGCTTTTATCGTACCCAAATTGCGTTTGGTTCAATTTAAACTTTTATTCCAAAATTTATTACTTAACTCATAATGACCCATAATGTATAAATAATTAATCATTTTTATTAAAGTTGAAAAATAATTTAAATTTGAACTTCATACGTACGGCACGCTCAAATTCAAAATTTTGAATTTGGTTGAATCAAACTCGAGTCTCGAGAGCTTGGCCGTTCTCAACTCGTAATCACCCTTATTTATATATGTACAATGAATTAATGATTTAGCTTATAGAAGTTTAACCAGCATCACCAAACGAGATTATTATTTTCTAATGGTCTACTAATGATTAATAATAACAATAATATTTAGGTGTTTTATCAATTTAGCACCCGCAACATAGTTTAATAGTCAAGTCCTGGATTGAGAATTGTTGATCTTTCGGGTCCTGAATTGACAAGTCATCTTTCAAGTTTTGAATTGATAATTAAACTATCTTTTGATTCCTAAATGGACAATTCTCCTAAAATATAACAATAATAATAGTTTCTCAAATAAAATATATTTGGTGACCCAAATAATTAATTCAAAAGATTAAATTTGGAATTAAAATATTTAGGATAAAGAAATTGAGGCAGTAATGAAATGATAAAAGAAATAGTGTGTAGAGATAACTATATCCATTGGCGCCAATCAATAGGCTACATACGCAGGCCGGCGGGAATCCGTATGCTGTAATAAATACGTACACTTTGCCTACTTAAATGACCATCATGCCCCTACTCTTAGTTCCTATGGTCAACCAACCCCCCAATAATCAAACATTTAATTAATTAAAACTTAATTAGAGATGCCTTACTTTCAAATGGTCCCCTCAAAATCACTAAAAGAAACCCTAATTATGAACATAATTGACACAGTTTTAACCACTTTAATTTGGGGTGTCACTTTCCCCCTTTGGGTTAATAATGAGTTAAATTACTTATTTTGAATTATTGAGAGGTTGTTAATTATATATATATATATTTGAGGGTTTAATCTTGTTTTTAATTTCCGCAAATTATGTTGTTGGGCTTTTAATTTTTTTTATTATTTCTGGCTAATTATGCATGCGTGTTGTAGTTTTTATTTAGCGCATAATCGAGTTGGCTTTAAATGTGAATAGTTGATGATCAAAATAATAATTTAATTATTGTAATTAAAGGAAACAAATCAATGTGTAAATTGAGTTTTAGTCCCTGCTGGAATGGTTTTTTACATTTTCGGTACCGTAAAATTTGAGGACGGTAAGTTTAGTCACTACCTGAATTACTCTCTTAGATAGTAATTTTTTCTTTGTTTAAAATTTCATAAGAAATTAAATATTTATATAAATGCGGCCAAAAAACAATACAAATTAATTTATTGCGAGAGTTTCAAGTACTGCATTAAATTATAATATTCTGGAGTTATTGGGATTGAAGTTATCCCTGCGTGTCATTTTTCGAACAGAAAAAATAAATTTATTTTGAAGATTATGTGCATAAAACAATGTGGGTTAGCAATGGTTATGTAAATATTAATATAATTATATAAATGATTAAAGAGTGATTTTCAATACTAAATGTGAATTTATTATAAATCTAAATGAATCAATAGTATTTATCTCAAAAAATTATTGGTTCAGATTTAATTGCTTTATAAGTTTTACTTAAGGGTCTAAGCATAACATTAAAGTAATTAAGTATAACAAGAAATATGCTTCATTATTTAATAATTAATACTCCCTCTGTCCCAAGGGAATTGTCCCCTTGGGACATGGCACAATAACCAATGTAGTGGAATGTGGTAGAGATAGATAAAATTATTATTTTATTAGTTAGTGTGTAAAAACTTTCCATTTTAGGTAAGGAGACAATTCGTGTGGGACGGACAAAAAAGGAAAGAGGGACAATTCGAGTGGGACGGAGGGAGTATTTTTTATATCTCAATCGTTGATGCTGTCAATTTAAGGTTGATATTCATTTAATTTAGCACAAATTTTAGTTTTAGTATCGAATCACATCTATCTATATAAGAGTCATATTCATATGACAAGTCCCTCCTGGATGTGAGATGAGAATAGATCTTGGCCATTAATTTAAAAGTTTTAATGGCCTTGATTGTATGACATAAATAACATTTGGATTTAATTCTTTTATTATTTAATTACTGAAGGGTGTATTGGGAATTAAGAAATACCCATGATATTCTTTCCATAACCATTTCCTTAATTTATTCCTCCAAGATTTACAATATACGTTTATTTCATTTAGAATATTTCTTTTTTACATTATACACGTTTCACTGGTTTTTAAATCTTGGAATCTTGTTTAATCGATCATGAACTCAAGTGAAGGTATTTTTATATTTTTGATTTTTTTTTGCATTATATTGTATGTAAATGTGCATAATACTTGCCTGTATAATTGCATTACTTTTTAAGGGCTTCTATTTTATTGCATAGTTCACGTCACCTATTGATTTTTTTTATTTTTTGCAAATAAAGATGTTCACTTATGGAAATGGCGATGTTCAGTAGTCTTCCCATCATATTTTTTATACAATTTATATAAATGAGGCCAAAAAACTCAACAGAAATATGGTGGTTTAATTTAATGAAAAATCTTAGTTTTTGGAAGACATTAATTTATTTGCATTATATTGTATCTAAATTTGCATAATACTATCCTGTAATATTGTATTAATTTTAAGGGCTTTTTTAATACATAATGTATTAAAATGATGAAGTTTTGTCCTTGAGTTTTTTTGCATGAAGGTGTTTTTATTATTATTTTTTTTTTTGCATTGTATTGCATGTGAATGTGCATTAAACTCCCATGAAATATTGCATTATTTATTTTTTATAAATTTAATGATTTCATTTTGTATTTATTGTATTGTACTTGCATTATTCAAGTCTGTATATATGCATTATTTAGGCCTCTAAATTTACATTATCTTGATTCGAGAAATTGTAAAAAGGTTAGGAAAAGTGGAAGTAATTACAAATATATTGTTATTTATTTGTTTTCTTATGATTTAGTTGTTATTTTTGTTAGGAAATGCAACTTTTATGAATATATTATTATAATACAATATCCGTTGCTAGATTCTGCAGATTTTATATTCATTCTAATTGTTGTTGATTTTCGTTTTTATATGTTTCATATAACTTGATTGATGTTATTACATTTTTTTAAATATCTTGTACATACACTACCTTTTTAATATAACAATGCAATAGTTTAGAACAGAGAATGCAACTTTTTTTTTTAATCCGGAGAATGCAACTTTTAAAATAGAATAATGTAATATTTTGCCACAAATTGATTTTTTTAATTTGCTGCATTTAATATATAATGCAAAATAAACAAAGAATGAAGAAAAAAAATGCAACAAATTACAATAGATAATGCAACTTTATTAGTATAACAATGCAATAGTTTATGATAGATAATGCAGCTTTTTAAATAGAATAATGTAATATTTTGCCGCAAATATATTCATTAATCACCATATAATCAAATTCAAAAATATATTATCCCATAAATCCTAAAAGTTTGTACAATTAATAAAAATTAAAATCCATATAAATACTTATAATCGAATAAATCGACATGCCCGTGCCATAATAATCACATATAATATCTCAAAATGCAATTATTAGACAAAAATTCACAAAAAATAAAATAAAAAACTCTCCGCATGAAATTACAAATGTACATATCAAAACAAAACAAAAAGTCAGAAAATTTGAAATGAAAGCAATATATCAACAACGATTTATCCTCGCCGGCATCGGTCGATTTTTTTTTTTGTAGCAGTTCGTCGTTCATTGATAGATTTGCAGTAAATGGATGTAGTTAATTTAATTGAAATTCAATGATATGAAGTGGGTGGGAATTAACTGCAATAATTTAGGAATTACATTGCGGTATTTAGGGAAATCAAATGGTAGTGGGATATTGGATTTCAGAAAATTACAGATTAGACCTTATAATGTATCTTTTAAAGCTAATTAATGCAACAATTTTTTATTCATGGAAAATAAATCTTGAACGTCCAATTTTAATATGAATGAATTGGATTTATTCTCATCTAGCATCTAAGGAGGGACTTGTGATAATAACGCATCCCATCTATATAATGTGTATGTTTATATACATAGGGAGTATATATAGCAAAGATAATTAATTAAAAATGTAGTACATTATAGAAATTGCTGTCTAGATATAACGCAATTTGTAACCTAGCCTAATCTTAAGATTTTTTACTTAGGGGACAGATAGTATATTTACGAGACAGATATAATTGTTTTAGCTCCAAATGATTAGAATTTTATTTTATTCTGTCTCTACACATATACCATATACCCTATTACCCATATTAAAAAAGAAAAATGAACACCTTTTGTAATTCATGTTGATTTTATTTAAATTATCAATATTAAAAAAATATATTTTAGTTAATTTTAATTATAGACGATGAAAAACATATATTGTCGAAAGCTCATCTAAATATATAAAATAATATTACATATATACATATATTAAATATATATTTTTTATGAGGAAGGTAATCCCCAAATGCTGCTTATTATGATGGAGATATCACGCAACTATATATTGCTTATTAAATAAAATTATTATATGTTTATGTACCAGTAAAATTTGTAAATACTTTATTGCAGAAGAAAATGTGATTACCTATAAAGTACAAGAGGTTTCTTTATGCTAATAATTCTTTTTTCTTTAATGCATATATGCCAATAATTATATTGTTGAGTACTATTAATTAGCTCGATATATTATGAAACTCTAAATTGGCGGGAAGCATTTTATTGAGAAATTATGATCCATTTTGAATTGAGATGGTTACATATTAAAGTTATGATTAATCTTCATTATTTAAATACGCGTTTACTCAGAAATGTTTAAAGATAAATCTTATGGTTAAGATTTATAAATGAGAATTTTCGGAAATAGATTCTTTATTTTCTCATCTCCAACCAAAAATGTAAATGAATTAAGAGAAGTATCAAATGTTCTAATGACTGTTGCTTCAATAGTGAGCATATAGTTTTTTTTCTGGAAAGAAAATATTATAATTACTAATCATGACCAAAATCCAATTAAAATTATATCTTGAACTTTGAGAGTATTCAATATTTCATTAGTGAAAAAAATCCGAACTTTAGCCATCACTATTGAGCTCTTCTATAGTCGAAATAAAATCGATATAAACTAGGATTGGATCACGATTTTCTTCGACAAAATCATTTCCTATAGGAAGCTGCAAAAATTTCTAGCTCTATTTAATATAACTGTTGGTTTTGCCATTACCGCACAAATAGTTATTACATGGAAATTATTATACCATATAAAACTTGTATGTTGGGAAATTCTCCAAATCAAGTAAGTAGTAATATAAACCAAAAAAACTCAAAAGAATCAATGAAACATATGGAAAATGCATGGATCAAATATCAATTCCATCATTTGAAGTTATATATATTCGTAGAAATATATTATTATAAATCTATAATAATATTATAAATTTAATAACTCGAAAAGTAGGCAATTTATTTTATCAGATGATACAACAGTTGACACCATCGCACTACAAAACAATATAATATATATTACATTTGTATATAATTGTTGATAATAACAAAAAATTAAAGGTAGATAACATAAATATTTATGTAGATCACAATTTATTTGTGGAGTAACAGAGACATAAAGCAGCGCGTTTTCCGGTGGAAAGGACAACGGGGTAAAAAACGGGGAGATTGACACGTGGAAAATCAGGAGCCGTTGGATCTTCATGCAAGTATCTTCCACCGTTGGATCAGCCATGGGAATGGTATGGTAGATTGAGGTAGGGAGTGAAAGGTAATTAATTAGCAGCAGAATTAATAGTGAAATTAGAAAGGGGGAAGATGATGCTGGATTGTGATGTGCATCAGAGAGAGAGAGAGAGAGAGAGAGAGAGAGAGAGAGAGAGAGAGAGAGAGCAGGTGGTTTTAGTTTGAGAGAGAGAGAGAGAGAGAGAGGGAGATGGCGGCGTGGC
This sequence comes from Plectranthus barbatus, assembly GCA_026898455.1. Lineage (NCBI taxonomy): Eukaryota > Viridiplantae > Streptophyta > Magnoliopsida > Lamiales > Lamiaceae > Plectranthus > Plectranthus barbatus. The sequence continues at coordinate 66,546 of JAPKLW010001840.1, read as the reverse complement.
AGAGGTGTAATTCTGGATATTAAATGCAGAGAGGGAATTGAAGGAGGGAAGAGGGGGGCGAATCGATTAAACTGTCCCATATCAAAAAAGTCATCACACACCCACTCCTCTCCTCTCCTCTCCTCTCCTCTCACCAACAAAAAGCTGCCCTCTCAAACGCACACTTACTTCTTCTTCTTCTTCCTTCTTTTAAAACAAATTTTCCTCCTCCATTTCCAATTCTTCCCGCATCGCCCTCACTTCTGTTTAATTCTTTTACTTCTCTCATGCAAATTCTGCTGCAACCTTTTCTCATTCATTTGCGGCAAGTTTAAACCCACAATTCAAGAATCCCAGATACGCAGCCAATTATTCTCTACTCAGCTGCTTATGCTATGGACTGCGCCCCCGCGCGATTGACCTCCACGCAACGAAAATGGCAGGCTTTTTCTCACTAGGCGGAGGAGGTGGTGGTGGCGGGAGGGGCGGCAACCCCGATCAAGACAGCACCAACCACCACAACCCATCATCCGAAATCAATCCGGAGAGTTGGTTCCTTTACAGAAACGATGAGATTCCTTCGTACAGAGGTTTCGAGCTGTGGCAGCCACAGCCCCAGCACCATCACCAGCAGCAGGCGGAGAACTTCCTGCAGCGCGCCGGCGGGAGCGTCAACCCGCTGCAAGATCTATACGCCTCCGCGGGGGGGCTGGCCGTGGGGCCGAGCCGCGGCAGTGGGTTCAGCATCACGGATGAGTCGCCAAGATCGGGTTTTTTGATGATGAGGAGCAGCGGTGGCGGTGGAATCAGCTGCCAAGATTGCGGGAACCAAGCGAAGAAAGACTGCTCGCATATGCGGTGTCGGACTTGCTGCAAGAGCCGAGGCTTTCAGTGCCAGACTCACGTGAAGAGCACGTGGGTTCCGGCGGCGAAGAGGAGGGAGAAGCAGCAGCAGCTGTCGGCGTTGCAGCAGCGGCAGGAGAGCCAGGTTAGGGAGCGAGAGAGTGGGAAGAGGCAGAGAGAGAATCCGACTAGCTCCAACTCTCTTGTGTGCACGCGCATACCTGCTTCGACTTCAGGTAATTAACATAGTATATATATATATTAGATCCAAATGGATATTTTCTTCGATCTTCTTCTTCTTTTCGAAAGAGAGAGAAAGAAAGGGTTTTGTTTCTGGAGGGGGGTGTATGTGTTTGTGTTTGAGCTTGGTGATCACTGTTTTGTAGTCGCCAGCTACATCACATGATGTGAGAGTGAGAAACAACCCCCATAACTATTGCGTTTCTGGTGAAACCGACCTCCATCGACAAAACTCATGATTCCTTTTTCCCTTTTCTTTTCGCAAGAAATCACTGTTTTTTGGTATTCTCGACAAAAGATTGACAGTGCATACCCTATCCCGTCCCCCATCTCTCTCTCTCTCTCTCTCTGATATTTGTTCACTCCAAGGTTGCCTGCACATGATACCCATATATATCATTTTGGATGTAATCCATATAGTTATATATGGAGCCAGCATTATGTGCATGTCTGAAACTCTCTCTCCTCTCTCTCTCTCTCTCTCTAATGTATGTATGACTCTATGTTTGCATGCGTTGAATTAGGTCTGGAGCTGGGGAATTTCCCTGCAGAAGTGAGCGCAGAGGCCGTATTCCGCTGCGTGAGAGTGAGCGCCATAGACGATGCCGAAGATCAATACGCGTATCAAACGGCCGTCAACATTTCCGGCCACGTCTTCAAAGGAATCCTCTACGACCAAGGCACAGAAAGCCAGTACGTGGCGGCCGGAGAAACCTCCTCCGGCGGCGGAAGCGTCAGCGTCGGAGTTCAACAGCTCAATCTAATAACTGGGACATCCGCAACCGCCACCTCCACCGCAGACACCTCTGCCACCGCTGGCGGTGGCTCACCCTCGCCTTATCTTGACCCCTCCTTATTCCCAGCTCCTCTTAACAGCTTCATGGCCGGTACGCAATTCTTCCCACCACCAAGATCTTGAAAAAAAATTAAAATAAAAATGGAGAAATTAGAAATAAATAAGAATTTCCACATTAATTCCCCCCCCCCCCCCTCCCTCTCTCAAACCTATATCTCCCATTCCAATGTTTTTAACAAAGCTCCATCTCTACCTAGTACCTACCACTGATGTATATTGGTGATTTGCCTTCAAGAATTGCTACAGAAGATGATGAAACACTATTATGAAATAACACAACCTCTCCTTCCCTTGTAAGAAATTTTAAAGAAAACATATATAGGATTATTTGTGGTGGTGGTGGTGGTGGTGTTGTAAATCCCATTGAGATTGAAAAACCATGAATTTATGAGTGCCTAGCTAGTACTGAACAAAATAGGATTGGACAAAAGCAGCAGGGATTCAGGGGATTTATGTTTGATTTGAGTTTTTAGTTCAAATTCCTGTTAAACTATATTCTTATTTCAATACTAATGTATGATCCATCTTCTCACATTTGACATTTTTTAAATGAAATATCTACTTTGTTTCAACAAATTAATGATCAACCTTTTGTCCCAATATATATATATATCTCCATGCATGAATTTGAATTCAAAAAAAAATAAAAATATCTGAAAATGGGTAAAGAATGTTCACATTCATCAGTTTATTTCTGTGACTTGTTCTACATCACTTGCTAACAGTGTTTCCAATGAATATGCACATATTTAGGAAGTTGCTGATCACCTTAAATAAAAATGAAATCACAAAATAGAAAAAAAAAAAAAAAGGAATTATGAATTAGGCATTTATGTGAAAGTGGTAGTTGTTAGCTGAAACAGAAGAATTGGGGAATTTGCTTGATTCGGATATTGGATGTATGATATAGTAGACCATTTCTCTCTTCCATTATAATGTAAATCAATTTTAGATTTTTTTGTTTCTTTCGTGAAGGGGGGTGTGCATAGTATTACTCTCTGAATTATCAGTTTGCCGTTTACAAAACTTTTGCTTTAAAAAAAAAGACTATATATCTGAGTGTAAATTTACTCTTCTATATGTTTAATTGCAATTCATACTTGGCTAATGCCAAATACTCCTACATCTCATCTCATGCATATAAAATAATACTTATGATTGTAAGGACTAAAGTACTTGTGAAGAAATGTAGATGATAGAAAAGTTAGAATTATCAAGAGAGATATAGAAAGGAAAGAAAAGATAGAGATAAAAGAGTAAAAATAACACATAAATCTAAGTCTACAGAAATTAGCATACATTGGATGTGTACACAACAAATGAAGAAGTGAAGTTCCAATTCTTAGAAATTGTACATCAGCTTTTCTGGATTATATAATTTTATTTATGATTATGGCATTGACCTAATTAAAAAGAGCATCATTTTAAATACTGTTTATACAAGTCTGAAAATCTTTCAAAATGGATTTCTTTCTTTAGACTCTTTTTCTAGTTTCTGGTTTTAGTCAGGAAATTCAATTTCTTTACATATATACATGATTTAGGATTATATACTAATAAGAACTCATCTTTAGGTATAAACAATAAATTTTTTCTTTATAATATGTGTGATACTTCATTATAGTGTGTATAATGCTTTATTATAATGGAGTACTATAATTAAGAATCTTACACGTTATAATGATGTATCACATGCACAGTTCATAATTCATTTCTAGAGATACTATAATTTCTAGAGATGAGTTCTTATTTGAGCACATACTCCTATAGATGTATATGTTTCTCATTCATAATCTGTGTCTAAGAGGGCATAAAACATTTGTATCTTTACAGAAGAAATAAAAAAAATAAATAAATACCAAGTCAAGAAACATTAGCTAGTTTTGATTGGAGAGAATTTCATTGAAAACATTGATCGATGAATGAAATTTCTAGCTAGGCTTCAACTCTGCCGTTGGAAGATTTTTTATTAAACTATATATCCTTCACTAGTAGATTTTCTATAATATTTATTATCAAAGTAAAAATGAACCATCCAATAGTTAACATCAACATTTCTGAGCACTTCCAAAAAAAAAAAAAACGTTTACTAGCTAGCAAATACTAAATTAAAAACAAACTAATATATAAACTAAACAATCATCAAGTCTCCACTGAAAATGCAAAACTAAACACTATAACTAATTAGTTCCTATATATATATGCATCGCAGTTTAGAGAAATCTGTGTATTATTAGTAGAAGCCCATTTTTTGGCGAAAATTAAAGTAATTATGATCATAGAGAAATATTAAGTAGGGATGCACCCTTTTCTTTTACTTCAGCCTTCTTAATTTTTTATTTTTTATTTCAGCCTTCTAAATTAGCTCAGAATAAATTCGTCATTCCTTCATTATATCATAACTTATAATATAATAGAAAATAGAAGCTGGATATATAATTTTGTTTTTGAAATAGAGTACATTAATTCAAGTCTCATTTCGTGGTATTCAATTATCTTAATTAAAATTTCGAACTTATAATATATTGAAGAGATATAAAATGTTTAGACACAAAGGAGGGATAAATTTGACATGAATGGGTGAAAATGAAGAATATAAAAAGAAGAGAGTGCATGAATGTTAGTCCCCCTTTGGAGGTAACATGCAGCCGAAAGAAGCATATCATATCATGTCAATGAGAAGAAGGAATTGGCTTTCCCAATGTAGAGGAAGAACAAGGAACAAACCCTTCCCTTTCCTACAAAGCTACTTTACTTTCCCATTTTTAAATTCTCATCATCTCTCATTAATTTTTCCGTTGTAAGAAAAACAAGAATATCAGTGTTTCTCAGCTTTTCTCGTATCCCAAACATTTTCCTCGAGCAACAAAACCAAAAAGGGCTCCTCGTATTCTTGTTCTTGAAATCCAAAACAACTACACACACATACACAATATATATATATATATATATATATATATATATATATTGTGTGTGTGTGTGTCAGTATGTGTTTGTGAAATCTTATCTTCTTCAATTCAATTCAATTCAATTCAATCTAATCTTATTTTATTTGATCTGCACGTCTACACTACACCGTTTGTGGTCCTTGTGAGTTGACCCAGCTAGTGTGTGGAGTGAGTGAGTGTCACAAAAAGATAAAAATGAGATTAAATGGATCTAATCAATATTTACTAGGTTGAGTTTTATTTTGAATTATTTAGTTATCATGTATGAAATGTAACATTAAAATACAAAAAACAGCATACCGAATTCCGTGTATTTAATAGCAAATATATGATGTGTTGGCTTTGTTAATTTGTCCTATCTATGCAACCTTGCTCAAACTGTTGATTAATTAATTGAAGGGTATTTGTTGGTTTTAGAATAATATTATAGCAGCAAAATCATTGATTAGCAACCCTAAATCTTATGTTGATTGTCTAATCATGGATTTGATTGGTGACTTGAGAATAGTCACTAATTAATAGGATTCCTTTAGCATTGTTTTGCTCCAAAGATTTGGCCAATAAAAGCCCTAATTGGATCAATTCTGATTCTCCCTCTTTCTCTTTTTTTAAGTAAATAAATAGGATTCTCCCACTTTTAATTTTGTTTAAAAGCAAATGCAATTAATTAAATCTTAGCTCAAAAGTTTAATATTTATCATATCATAGCTAACCAGGCTAGGATTGTGGATTCATGTATAGTGATCAACATGTTGCATGATTCAAATCATGACTGAGAGTTCTTGAAATAATTTGGAGAGAGAGAGAGAGAATATAGGATGAACATGGATCTGGTCTGCTATTAAGTAGCATGATATATTCATAATAAATTTGAGCGATGAACTCTGGTGAGAGGCACATTCTAGTTGAGAGAGAGAGAGAATTAGGGTTTGTATTTAATGATTTATGTAATGCAGAATAGCGGACATAGACATATTTGGAGGCTGACATTTATGTCTCCAGCTGTGGATGTGGTAGACTAGATCATTTCTAATATGTCGGCATCAACTTAGATTGCCTGCCAAACATCATAATAATTCTTGTTAATTACTTATATTCTTCTTTAATTAATTTCTACATGGATAGTCATCCATTTTAGTTTACTTCTTGCTAGTTTATATCGATTCCATATTTTAATTATCTAGTCGATCTTAAATTAATTATTCTAATATATTTTATTAATTTACGAATAAAATCATTGGAAAATGACCAAATATGGGCCTAGCTAGCTGAAAATAGAAACTGGAAACCAATGCTAATCATTGGTTTAGAAATTCGAATAACTAACATTTTGGTTAAAAAGGAGCTGTGGCATTATTGTAAATATCATTAATTTTAAAAAATACATTTTTGCTTTAAAATATATTTTTTGGATATATTTTTCTATTTCATGTGTGTTCCTAGCAGTGGCGGTCCTGAGGCCGTGCGAGAGGTGCGCCGCACCGGGGCCTCCGAATGAAGGGGGCACCATTTAAAAAAATATATAAAATAGTAGTAATATTATACTATTAGTTTATCTTAGTTAGGGCACCTTTTACAAAAATATAATATAAAGAACTTAATCTTTAAATTAAATAAAAAGATTAACAAAAAATAAATTTATATTTAGGCAAATAAAGATATTTAGCTCAAAATGTATTATGAATAAAATATTAAGATTAATTCAAGATATCAATTAAAATATTAAAATTTATGTTATTCCACACGACAATCAAAGCGTTAGTCTCTCTTCTAGAATACGAAGCGACTGTTGTGTCTTCATTTTTCCATTACTTCTCTAATTCTCTTATCTTTTTTTTTTTCAATATCATATAAATTAGAAACAAGTTTTAGTAAATAGAAACCAACAACAAGTTGATAAGGTAATCCTTCATTTTTTCTTAAATAAATATTGTCTATGATATGAATTTTTTTTTATCATAATATTATGCAATTTTTTTTAAATCATATCAAATTTTTCTTGCTGCATTTACGTGATAGTCTAGGCCTTTTATTTAAATTTTTTTGTTTAATTTATAAAAACTTTCCATAGTAATTTTAGATTTTAATTTGTTTAATTTTATTTATTTTGTTATTATGTTTATCATTGTCCTTGAGCTAGTAAACATTTATTTTGTTTTGGAAAAATAAAAACAAAGTAAAGAGATGATGAGAAAATCTAAAAAAGTTTGCTTTAGAGAATGATGGTATAATTATTTTTAAATATTATTTATGCATTTAGTTTATATGATATTATTTAAATTTTTTATTTTATTTTAAGTTTATTTAAAAATTAAGCAAAATCAATAAGATGGTTGTGAAGTCGTGAAAGACTTGAATTTTTTGTTATAAGACAATTTTGAATACATTTTGTAATTTTAAATATGATAAATGATTTTAAAATGCATTTTATATTATATTCTATTAATAATTTATATAACTATTTAATTTAAATAGGGCACCAACATTTCCGTCGCTCCGGACCCCAAAATTTACAGGGCCGGCCCTGGTTCCTAGCTACCTTTAATTAGCTTGGTTCAAAGCGAAACTGCTCCATAATGTTAGATATTATTAGATATTAATATATCTTTAGATATATTCATAAG